>JALLOT010003898.1:0-10762 GCA_036939595.1 Thalassiosira livingstoniorum | reverse complement strand
CTGACCACTAATGATTGGCAATAAAAATGCATTAGTGGTCAGGCTGACTATGGCTATATGCAATGCCAACCTTTGGCTACTGGCGAATTGATTGTTGCAGTTATTTTGGGCATATTGTCAGTGTGTGAAACAATATGTTATGCCAAAGTCCTCACTTCAAATGTGACAATTTCACATTTGAAAGGTAAAAGTAAAATGAATTCCCAAATAACCTTGAAGAAGAAACTAAAAATAAATAACTGCCACATGGAAGTATTTTGAAAAGTGGGAAGAATTATTTTTCTATATATGAGTACCATATTGTACCGTAAGTACTTGGAGTTTTCTCTTCAAATTTTTGCACTTCATCCAGCTTGAAAAGCTCACATGTTGTGAAAAAAAATCAAGATAAAACCCCAAGTATTCATGGAGGAAAGCAAGACAAACATAAGGTAAGTACTGTACGATAGTACGGCACACAACTAAGTATTGTATTATAATATAGTAGTAGTACTACATACCACCTACATACTTAGTAGTGATAAGTACAATAGTACTTAACTAAGTACCATAGTATGGTAGTACTTCTTGTAAATCAGCCCAATGAACCCATCCAGTCGATCGGCCAACCATTTCCCATTGACAAGATATGGTAGTAGAAGAGTCAATGATGAGATCTAGAATATTGATGCACCTTCATCCTTCCATCCTTCTAATCACCACATCGTCTCTGCTGAACCTTTGGTGTATCGATGCCATAGCTGCCACTGCTTCCAGCGCTGCCAATTCTGTCACTTTAACTGCTGCAAGAGGATCGTTCGTGAGTGAAGCACCTCCTGCTCGAAGGTTGCGACCGCCATCTCACATTCAACATGTTGTAGAACATGATGGGCACGGAGAGCACAATAATATTGGACACGACGAACATATCATTGGGTATGACGAGCATGCTGCATTTGGTGGATATCGTGGATACGAGCGGCGTGTCAACATCCAACCACAGCATCCTCGCGAAGATTTGAATCATCCACAAAACCAAGAACTCACCCATGAATCATCCCAACCTCAAACTCAGCACCCACACGAACCACACCCACTCCAACAACAACAACAACCACAACCACACCTCCAAACTCAAAACCAAAGAAACACAGCCTGGATCGAACCACTCTACCTCTGCTCCCCCCAAAACTGTCCCCCAACCACCCACAAATGCCTCTCCAACCCCAACCACCACCAAAAAACCACCGACGACAACTGCTCCCCCTGCCAATCCAACCAACTCTACTGGCCCTGCGACGTCGACGGCCTCTGCTACTGCTGGGATGTCACCACACCCCAAATCCCCCCGGCGCCGAGTACGCGATTGGCGGTGAATGCGGATGGGAGCATGGGGTTGAGTGTGAGCAGTGTGGATCCGTGCGAGATATTGACCGAGGAGATTTTCAAGACTTTGGCACCGCAGGCGCAGTTTCCGTATTCGTACGAGGGGTTATGCAATTCCATTCGTGAGTACAATGCGAATCATCCCACGGAGGGGATTTTTAATATGGGGACGGTGGAGCAGCAGACGCAAGAACTGGCCGCGTTCCTCGGCAATTCGTTGCATGAGAGCGATGAATTTCGAGCGGGGCGAGAGTATTTGATGTGTGCGGATTCCAAGAGCATTGGGGGGGAGGTGTATTGCAAGCCGTGTGATGTGAGTGGGTTCGATTGGGACACGTTCACGTGTCCTTCGGCATCGTTGGCGTCGGAGAATCGGCCGTTGAATAGTTATTGTCAGAGTAATTTGATGCCACCGGATGGATGCATGTGTGATGATGTCTACGAACGAAGTTCTACGGGAGAACTGGCGGGATATGTGGCGGCGAACCAAGTGTACTTTGGCCGAGGCGCCATTCAACTATCGTGGAATTACAATTATATCCGAGCGAGTATTGCATTGACGGGAGCGCAACAGACATTTTGCCAACGGCCGGACTTGGTTGCGACAAAGGAAGAGTATGCATGGGGTGCCGGGTTATTCTTTTGGATGGAAAATGTCAAGAATGACAAGACGTGTCATCAAAGTGTATTGGTGAATGGGGAGTTTGGCGAGACGTTGGATAATATTAATGGGGGGCTGGAGTGTCCTGCAGATGATCATGGATGGCATGGGAAGGCGGTGGTGTTGAGATTGAATCGATATTGTAGGGCGGGGACAGCTTTGGGTTTGAAGAGATTGTTGGGGTTGAGTGGGTGCATGGGGATGGAGGAGAAGTTGGAAAGTTGTAAGGGGGATGGGAGCTGTAAGGATTGCGAGAGGTGGGTGGGGAAGTTTGATGGGAGTTTGGTCAATTCGGATGAGGATGGCGTTGCTGGAAGTGGCGAGGCTGCAGAGACGACCACCACGACCAAAGCGACGACGAAAGCCACAACAACGAAAGCCACAACAACGAAAGCTGCAAGCACCACCACCACCAAGGCTGCAACCACCACAACCACTTCCACCACAACCACGGGTAAACCAGCACCAAACCCAACGCCCCAACCCACATCCAACCCCACAAATGAACCCACCAACGAACCTACTGATACAGACTCCATCCTCCCAGGACCTTGCACTGGAGACCCCTGCCCCTTTCCACCCAATGCCGATCCCAACAGCAGTGGAAATTCCATTCAATTCTGTCGAAACTCCGCAGGAATCTGCGGAGCGGGACCCACCTACTGCAATGACTACTCCATCTGGACGTCGTTTTGTCACGATTGCAATGCGGCTCCCCACGGCTGTCCCACCTTTGGATGTGGCCGTACCTCCACCAGCAGCAATGGCAGTACGGGATGCATGGGAGAAACGCAGCAGTGCGTGGGAAACCTCAATGGAATCAACCCCATTAGTGATAGTGATTGTTCGGCGTGTGCGAGAGGACAGTCGTATTGGCCGTGCGATGTGGAGGGTCCGGCGGGGTGTTGGTGTTGGAATGGGGATTTGCCGAGGGTGGAGCCTGCTCCGGATAGTGGTATGGAGTTGGCTGTTGCTGCGACGAGTGGGAGTGGTGGCAGTGGGAGTGGGAGTGGGCCAGGAGAAGGAGTGTGTGGTGAACTCATCACGAAATCCACTTTCCACTCGCTCGTACCTCCATTAGAAACATCACCCTTTACCTACCGAGGATTCTGCAACGCCATTGATCACTACAATCACCACCACGCTGAAAAATTATTCCGCATGGGGAGTCACGACCAACGTCTCGGAGAATTGGCCGCCTTTTTGGGGATGGCAAGTCATGAAACTAGTGGGTTCTTGTCTGCCAGAGAATATTTGGCGTGTGGCGATGCCATTGAAACAAGTGGCACTCTCTACTGCAAACCATGCTCCACCACCCACTACTCTTACACAACCCACACGTGCTCCATTTCCCTTCTCTCGGGAGATCAATCCTACTATAACTTTTGTCAACCATTCACTACTCCTCCCAATGGATGCACCTGTCAATACCAAAAGGAAGTGTCACCCGATGGGGAATTAGCCGGACGAATGCCAGCAAACAATGTCTTTTTTGGTAGAGGGGCGATTCAAATCTCGCACAACTTCAATTATATTCGTGCATCCGCTAGTATCACTGGAAAAGAAGAGACGTTTTGTAACAATCCAGAATTGTTGGCGACTGTTCCCGAGTATGCGTGGGGAGTAGGGTTCTACATCTGGATGGAGTACATGAGTAAAGAAGCAAACGACAAGTATTGGACGAGTCATGTCCATGTAGTTCGAGAGGGGGATTTTGGAGGGGCTTTGAATATAGTCAATGGTGGTAGGGAGTGTCCCGTCAAGAAATTGAAGGATGATGGGGAAGCCATTGATGCTGCTTTGGTGAAATGGTACGAAGAGGCGGTAAGGAGTCGTATAGATCATTATTGTCATGCGGCAAGTGTTGTAGGTGTGGATTCCCTATTGAGTCTGAAAGGATGCGAAGGATTGGAAGAAGTGTTTGTCAGTTGTTTAGGGGATGAGTCCTGTCCTAGGTGCGCAAAGTGGGATCCGAATAGGGTTGTTACGGATCAACCTACACAGAGGGTGACGACAGCTCATCCTACCTGGGGGGTTGTGGAGGAGATGGATAGAGCGGCAGGCTCCATTTCAACGTCTACGGCTATAGCTACTACGACAGCAGCTTCGACAACTGCTTCTACAGCCTCTTCTACTACATCCGCAACGACCACAACTACCACCACCACGACCACCACAACCACAACCACATCAACAACCACTGCGACCACGGTCAAATCTTCACCAAATACTGCGAACACACCCAACACACTGGGACAACGAACCAAACAACCTACATCTTCACCCACACCCCAGCCTACCCCAGAGCCAACAATGGAGCCTGGTGCGTCAAATGCGGCTGGTGTGTCGCCAAGTGTAGAGAGTGTAGATGTTGCAGATGGAGGAGGCTACTCGTCTGCCAATTCATTTGCTTCTGGTGGCTCCTCTCCATCTTCCTCATCGTCATCTTCTGCTTCTTCGTCTGCAGGGTCGCAATCTTCATCTTCGTCATCATCATTTGCAGCTTCCTATCCATCATCTTCATCGGCCTCTCAAGAATCACCGGGATCCGAACCATCATCGTCGGCTTCGTCGCATGCAAGTGGATTTGCCATGAGTCACGACAAGGGCAAAGGCAAGGGCAATGGTCAGGGACAGGGAAGCAACAATCCGCAGGGTGATGCCATTGGGTTTGCTTCCGGCAGTACCACTGTCGATACTAACCAAGATGCCAATCAAGAAACTGCACAAGGTACAGAAGATATCACTGGGGATACCATGACAGAAATGGACCAAATGGTGCAAATGGGGACACCCACCGGATCATCTCGTCCTATCAACCCCATCAATTCCAGTGCCACCACTGATTCAACGGATTCCACTGGTTCAAACGAACCAAGCAATCCACCAACATCTCTCGGATCCATGACCAATTGGGCCATGACTCCATTGGAAGAAGGTCCTTCCAAGAGTCCCACCAAGACTGTTTCAATATCTTCTTTGGAATTCTTTCCAGTGGATGAGGAGGAAGAGGAAGGGGAAGAAGGGACAGCAGGGACAGCAGAGGTAGCCGAGGCAGCAGCATCAGGGGATGGAACAGTGGAGGGGACAGCATGGGAGATAGCCGACGAGACATATGCACCTACAATTTCTCCAGAGTCTGATGCAACTCCTGGATCTCCTTCATCGCCATCATTGACTTTTGGATCTATGGAACTTGCTTCTTCGTCTTTAGAAAGTGGTACTTCTTCAACCGTGCTGTCAGAATTGATGGCATTTTCATCCACTTTGGATGGAACGTCTTCACCTCCTACAAGTTTTTCCGTGGAATCCATTTCAACTGCTTCATCACCAACTGCAGAAAGTAACGCCGACACCACCACTGAAGAAAATCTGCCATCACACGCAACCAAAATCAATGACCATTCCTACATTTTCACACCCATTGATGATGCCACTCTCTCACGTTCCCTCCCACGTGATAATTTTGGTACTGATCCTTCATTGGTAATTAATATGGCAAGCAGTGATGAGGTCTTGTTTCGTTTTGATCTTTCCATACTTCATCAACAAGATCAATCCAACCGTGCAGAAAATGCCGAGAGTAGAGAGAGCGTTGAGATCGAACAAGCAGTTCTCAGACTAACCCCTTTTAGCGAAGGAGACGGAACACACATTGGTGGTGTTTTCTACATTCAACCAACCCTCACATCCTGGAGTGAAGATACCGTCACATGGGATACGTCACCAGATTCGGAGGGGTCATTGTTTGCTTCATTGGCCAAGAGGAAGGATGGGATGGATGAAGGGCGTGTGGAGTTGGATGTCACTAAGGCCATGACCATGAGTAAAATTGGCGGAGTTGATGGTGACGGAGTGGTGAGTTTTCGTATCATTGGAACGGATGAAGTACGGAGTGAATTTCATTCTAAGGAAAGTCTGAACGAGGAAAGTGATAGTGGCGTGAGTGCTGGGAAGGGAGACATTCCAATGATTCTCGCCAAGCTAGCCACATCTTCCAATGGAAATTCAGGATTTGGTGGTGTGGTCGGTGGAAGTAATGGAAATGTGGCACCCAAGGGGAGTGGGACAGGGAATAAAAACAAGGGAAAAGATAAAGGAAAGAATAAAGGGAACACATTGACTCAATTGAATGAATCGATGGATGGATCTATTTCTGGCCATGTTTGGCTGGATGAAAATGACGGTGAGTGATGATGTGTGAAACTCTTGACACCATAATGCACATTAGTCTTTTTTACCAATTGTTTTGCACACCTTACATCATTCAATACACACAGACGGAATCTCGGGTCCAGATGAGCCAGGGCTTCGTGGTGTCCTCGTAGACCTTTACAAATGCGACGATGACAAATGGGTCCAAGGCATGAGAACCGCCGGTGCTGGAGATTATATTTTTGATGAGCTTGACGATGGCAATTATTACGTTTCTGTGACTGCCGAGGGAGACTTTGGGTTTACGTCCAAGGATACAGGGTCCCAAGCTGACAAGCAAAGTAATGTTGATCCTTCCACAGGGAGAAGTGATTGTATTGATCTTTCACCCTCTGGTGTACGTTCGGCATCGGTGAATGCCGGCATTGTCAAGGCTAAGGCAGAGGAAGAGATTACGGCAGCTGATTCTCCCACCTCCAATCCTCCTACTTTATCTCCCACAGCAACCAATACTTGCCAAGGATTACCCTGCAGAGAAGGAGACGGCACATGGTGCCGCAGTAAATTCAACTACTGCGGTGCCGGAGAAGAATATTGCAATGACGAAAGCCAATGGAAACCAGATTGTCCAACGGCCTCTCCTACCAGTGCACCCTCCCCATCACCCACGACGGGTCAGCCATCCTTTCTTCATGATCCGGAAATCAATTGTGCAGGGGAACCGTGCGAAGATGGGGATGGGACATGGTGCCGTAGCGAAGTTGGTTTTTGCGGAAATGGAAACCTGTATTGTAACTCTGGCAGTACCTGGATGCCAGCCTGCATTGTTGCTACGACTACGGAGAGACCAAAGTCGTTGAATGACGTGGCTTTGGAGATGTCCGAGATTGACGAAAAGGGAGATAATTCAACTGCATTTGTAATGCCTGAGATTGGAGACGATACGAACGAATCGTCAGTTTCAGAGGGTAGTACTGAAGCACCGACGCACTCTCCTACTCGAGATACCAAGGGATTCAGTGACTTTGCTCTCCCTACTCTTTCTCAAATCACTTCTCCCGAGCCACTTGATCCTTCAATGGTTGGATTCACTCATGACGGAGCAGGTGAAGGTGAACAAGTTTCTGTTCAGAGCGATGCTGGTTCTTCCTCTACATCTGAATCGGCTCCTGATGGTAATAATCAAAGCGAGAATGAGGAAGTTGCGGATCCTGGAGGCCTAAGCATGGGTTATTATGAAAGATACGGTGATATTCAACCAATAAGAAAAAATGGCGTAGTTTGTGTTGGTCCAAAATCCTTTATTGCCACGTGGACAGTCTTGCTCGTCCTGCGGATACTGTAGATTCATTTTAAATAGATCTTTCACACACTCGGAATACTTCGATTTCCCAAGTGTTGTTTTTACTTCAACGTCTTTTTTGACAAATTTAATTTGACTAACTAGACACGAGTAATTGAAGTTTGTCTTTTTTGATAAATCTCTCCCAATCTTAAATATTTAAGCAATAATTTCAACTACAAAATGCATGTAGTTGAGCTATGCAGAGGTCGAATCCCAACCGATTTGGGAGATGGTTTGATTAGAATCATGTTGTTCATTTTTCTTTAAACCATACGGATTCAGCTACACTTTGATACAGGAGTAGAGGTCAGACCCTGCTGCTAATGAAGTCAAATCACTGTCGCTCATTTTTATTGTACCTTACTTGCTTTATGAATATATCTTGTAATTGCCTTCTTGTTTGACCTGTGTGAATGCTCTGTTACTAACTTCATACTTTTGATGGCTATTTATTTTGTAGGTATGAACGTTATGAAATTATTCATAAGAGAAATTCTGGTAGAGACCAGCAGATCCACTTTCATTTATAGTTTGAAATGTTCACAAGTATCAAAAGCTCTTGACTTTATTCCAATGCTGCTTTTCCATGTAACTACAGAAGAAATTAGGTTAGAACTGAAATAATGTTTTCATACAATTTCATGAGTATTGCTAAAATTTCTTTTAAGCCATTTTGAATGCCCTTGCCTTTTTGGGTTTAAACACCAATCAAAACCCTTGATTCTTAGCTGTTCATTCTTCCATATTTGTCTTATTTTGTGCTGGTCAAAATGTTTTCAAATTTAAAACTGACAAGTCCATATGAACTTCAGGTTCTGACAACAGCTTTCTGAGTTCCAAACTCAACGATGGGATGAAATATAATTGCATTGCTCATATTCGAAGCCAAAAAAGTGAGAGTATCAAAAACAGCTAAAAAATATTCATGCTGCCAGCATGATAATTTCCACAAATGAAAGACAGACGATGATGTACCCTCATGTGAATGTAGAAATTGCAGGAAAAAACTTAAACCATGAATGTTTAAATCACACACAACTCAGACCCCACCTCTATTCACAAAAAGCTTAGGCTGCTCAAATTTGCCTAAAAAAAATGTGCTAATCTGGATTGGCTCACATTTGAATCTAACTAATCTTGATCACAAAAATTGAATCTTCCTCATCTGGATCATACTTTGCTAACTGAACTAGTCTGAATCATATTGTGGACAACTTAATTATTTGTTCTGTGTAAGCCAATATTTTGACATTCTTGTGAGAAAAATCAATTATCCAGTGTAAGGGGCTAAATTGTCAAAAATGATACATATCAAGGAAAGATGACCACATAAAACTTGAAACATGAGTCACAGATTGGTTTCAATGAAAGTCACATCAACATTTGTTAAATAAGCTGGTATCCTGCAATCCAGTACCAAAAAATATGTAGTTGCTTGTGCCTTTTTCAAAAAAGCTGTTTTTTTACATGAATCTCACTTAATGCCTCTTTAATACTCAACTACAAAAAACCAAGTCAAAATAAATCATGTTGAAGGTTGAAGCTTAATTGAATCCTTTTTTACTTAGCCAGCCAAAGTGTATCACCTTTTTTGTTCAATAATCAACCATGTGGTGTTATGACTTGGTCATTGCATGTCACACCACAGGAACTTACACAACAAAAATATTCAGAATGATTGTTGCCACAATCTTCAAATTCATGTGTGATTGAACTCAACAACTGTTTATTCAATAATAGAGTTTGACAAAACCATAGCTGTACATCTAAATCTGACCCACGAATAGATGAGCGGCATGAGATACTATATTGACTATTTGATGCAAACTTCCCCTTCCACCACTACTTCCTTGATGACCACCAGTTCCAATCCTTTGAGATAGTCCATGCCTGTTATGGCATCTTTTCTTCCTTTCCCGGCTGCTACTTCTACCAATGTATCAAATGATATTGGATCTTTCAATTTTTCCATAGCCAATTCTTGATCAAACAACACCCACAATATATCCAAGAAAGATGACAATGAGTCTGAATCTCTAATCATCTCCTAACAATAACTGCCCCCTTCAATTGGAAATGAGACATGAATTCCAACAAAAAGTGTGTAAAACACATGTACAACAAGGAAAACAGTTCAGAATCTTTCATTCCTGAGATTCTGAGTTGAATTGAGTGCGATCCATAAGAAGCTTGTCATAGAGATCAGAGAAGAATGAACAATTTGGATAATCATGGGCACCTACTGGCATATGAGAGGGTCAAAATTGCTCAGGAAGCCTTCAAAACAAATAAACAGGAACATACAAAGCTATTGTGAGTCGAAATTGGCTAATACAAATTGAACATTGTCAATGGCGTGGTTGAAAAAGCTGGTGTGAAAATTAATGAGTGGGAGACTGATCTAATTTAGATAGGAAGGGATACAAATCAGATAGCAAATATCTCCTTGAGAGGAATTCTTTCCTAAATGAAGTAACTGAATATTTTCCAATGCATCAAAGAAAACCTGGCATTACTTTACTTGGAAACCAAAGAAAGAAGACTGGTGATTCACTACTCTTCAAAGGATCTTTTGCTTTTGGAATCTGTTGATTTTCCATGGGACAAATATGTTCTAAGCTTTCTTCATGATTCCATTGAAAATATTCATAAAGTTTACAATGCACTGGAGATAGTTTCTTGGCTGATTCCTTTAGATTTTGTTGTTTTGTCACTATGTGACATTCCTCATTGCTCCTTCATCTCTTACATATTACAAATCTATGGATTCGTAGCTCCACTTAGTAATACTAGAATCAGGTGCAAGTGAGATTATTGACAGATGTGCCTAGGCATGTAGTTTGAAACTTCCTTGGCATAAATACAACAAGAGAACAAGGCAATTTTTCAGAATCAAACTTTGTCCATTAGGAAGAGAAAAGTCACATCCAATGAGGCAGGAATTGCAATTTTGTCCAAGGATTAACTTAAGATGATGGGTATAGTTTTCTCACCTGCAAAGTCTAAAACAATATAGGAGGTTGAAGTTGAAGTTTATACTTCACTGCATTGTGATGAGGTGAATGAGTACAAAATCATATTAAATTCTTATGTGTAAGTTTTTATTTCAATGTAACATAATGACTGTGGTATTTTGTTTCATTATGGTCTAGGCTTTATTATCTAGTTAGATGGCCCCACATGCATAAGCAATCCCCCGTATGCTCCACTGTATTAGGCGGCCTGATGGGGGATTG
>JALLOT010003897.1:0-10772 GCA_036939595.1 Thalassiosira livingstoniorum | reverse complement strand
ATCTGTTTCGAAGTCTTCCTTTGGTTGTAAAACCAAAAAAAGGCTTCGAAACAACAAAAAGTAGTTATGTTAAATACTTTTATGAAAAGTTTGCAACCCAGACTCACAAGGGGAGATTATGTACAAACTCCATATTTTTATTTCTCTATATAGAGCATGTTTAAAATATGTTGGTATCTTATAGTATGAAACACTAGATATTTTTCTATTAATAGATGAAAACCTAGATTGAGAAATATTTTAGGTAAAAAGTGAGTTATAAACTTTCAAAAACTAAAAGTAAAGCTTTTGACTTTGCTTTAGTGTAATTGATGCATGCATGACACACTTCTGGTTGCATTTAGAGGTTGTTCCTCTGTATTTGTGGATTCTTGATCTTTTAAATCCATTGGTACAATTGATTTCATCACTAGATGACTTGCAAGAATTGAAAATTTCATAGCATTCTAAGACTACAGTATTGAGGGATAAGTACAACATGGGCTGTCTACAAAAATGATTGAGGAGTATTCTAGGATAAAACTTTTGGGTCAAGTCCTCTATTGTACTGTTCGGTCCATTGGACGGCCTTTCTCAGGATGGTACAAACAGACAATAACCATGGAGAGCAATGAATGATGGAGGAATGCATGATGGATTGCGACAATCACACGCACGATGACGATTTACGATTTTTTACGATCAACATCATGTCAGAGGAGATTGTCATCGCCAAAATTTTGATGGAAGCGTTGGATGAAAAGGAATCCATCCCTGCCTAATCCATCTCCCAATTCCCAATCCATCAGTCTTGCAATTTGCCATTGGCTGCTACTACAATACCATACTTACCGGCTCTTACCGGTAGCTGCCTGCCACTCCATTCGCTCCATTCATTATCATTGAGCCAGACAAGAGATTCACTTGGTTGGAAGAGGTTCCAGTTGTAGACTTCATTGAAATCCAATCACACCCATCACACTTTTTCTTGTAAACTATTAGTTAGAATCCTTTTTTGCATCACAAAGAGAAGCCCAAGCTTGCCTGAGGTTGCCCGAGTCCATCAACCACCATCAACGCAGGACCCCGGAGCTTTCCATCAGTTTCCATCACAGGTGAGAGGCATTAATCAAGAAGTCAGTGAGATCAATTCTGGATCAATTCATTATTTTTTTGATTGAATTCCCCAGCCGCTTCCATTGTCAAAGTTTCTCAAAAAGCTGCAAACTGAACCTCGTCTTTCCTCATCTTTGCGCATCGTTCCTCATCTTTCGCCCATTGCAAAACTCGCCAAGAAAGAAGAAAGCAACGTCAAAACACCAACAGTAGACCACCAACAGTAGACAGTAGACCACCAATTCCTCCATTATCCATCAGCCTTCATTAAGAACAAGATGGGGAAATACCATCATGCCATTGGCGCACTGGCCGCCATTGGACTTGCACTCCAATCACTCCAAATACCTCAAGTCGCTGCCTTCTCCCCTTCAGCCATTTCGCCCGTTTCGTCCGTATCTACTCTCTCTACGTTATCCGGCCAATGCATTGGCAAGCCATGGAACCGTGGCTATGCAAATAATGAAAGGGCAAGTCGTCTAATGATGGCGGAGGAGTCATCGGCGGCAGTGGATCCTCCGAAGAAGGGCTTTTTCAATAAGGTGCGTTTGATTAGGATCAATCGTTACGCCGATTGTTGGATCGTGATGTAGTGCTATTTGTTGTTTGTAGCCATTTGCAGCTATTTGTAGCCATTTGTAGCGTGTTTGAGGTCAATTTTGTAGCTTTGCCTCGGCATTCGGCATGGATGCTCCATGGTTTCAAGTTTTGACGTGGGCATTCTCATTTTTGGCATTTGATGAATGTGATTCATTGAATAGCAGTTTGAAGTGTGCTTTCATTTTGTTGGGAAAGTGTTGTTGGCGTTTCCAATGGAATGGCACCAAGAACCGAGATCTCTGTGTTTCTTACTCTTTTTCTTAGTTGTACAAGTATATAATCTTCATTTGCTCCTACACAACCATATCTCATTTCTAAATGCCCCCTCTTTCCTCCAACACCCTCCCTTCCTCTCTCCCTCCACACACCCTTACACCCCCCCAGCTAAAATCAGCCATACCCCCCGCCAAAGAACGCAAAAAACTCGCCCCCCTCGCCCTCATGTTCTTCTTCATCCTCTTCAACTACACCATCCTCCGCGACACCAAAGACGTCCTCATGGTCACCGCCAAAAAATCCGGAGCCGAAGTCATACCCTTCATCAAAACCTACGTCAACCTCCCCGCCGCCATTGGATTCACCGCCCTCTACGCCAAATTGTGCGATCGCATGGAGCAAAAAGAGGTGTTTTATGCGTGCACTGTCCCCTTCCTCATTTTCTTCGCGGCGTTTGCGTGGATTATTTTTCCGAATGTGGGGGTGCTCCATCCTCATGCGTGGGTGGATATGGTGGCGGGGAAGTTGCCGGAGGGGTTTGGAGCGCCGTTGGCGATTGTGAGGAATTGGAGTTTTGCCGTGTTTTATGTCATGGCGGAGATGTGGGGGAGCGTGGTGGCGAGTTTGTTGTTTTGGAGTTTTGCCAATGAGGTGACGACGGTGGAGGAGGCGAAGAAGTATTATCCTTTGTTTGGTTTGGGGGCCAATGTGGCTCTGATCTTTTCGGGGCAGTATGTGCGGTTCGTTTCGAAATTGCGTGCCAATCTTCCTCCCGGAGTGGATCCTTGGGGGATCTCTCTCAAATACCTCATGGGTGCCGTGCTCGGCGCTGGGGGGTGTCTCATTGCCCTGTTCTCGCATATGCAACGCAATGTTATGACGGATCCCGAGTGTGTCGATCAGGAGAAGCATGAGAGGAGGAAGAAGAAGAAGAAGGTCAAGATGGGTTTGAGGGATAGTGCAAAGTTTTTGATGAGTTCGACTTATATTCGGGATTTGGCGACGTTGGTGATTAGTTATGGAATGTGTATTAATTTGGTGGAGGTTTCTTGGAAGTCGAAGCTGAAGGTGAGTTAGAGAGATTGGGATGGATGGATGGGCTGAATTTCGATGGAAATTTATTGAATTATATGCATTTGTGATTTGATATGTCATCAATGGTTTCGATGCTTATTTATTCACTTCTTTTCCTATGTTTCCAATCCTTCAAAAGGCCGCATACCCTGATCCCAATGCCTACTCATCCTTCATGGGTAACTTCTCCTCAGCCACTGGTTCTGTGACTCTCGTCATGATGCTCCTAGGAAGAAAGATTTTCCAAAAGTTTGGCTGGAGAAAGGCAGCAATGGTTACTCCTTCCGTGAGTATATATTGAAGTGTTCACATCAACATTGTTGTCATTATCATCATCCAACTTACCCCTACCTACAACATTACACTCACTGCTCTTCGTTTCTCCTCACCCCCCAAAAGATGATTGGAGTCACCGGCCTCGCATTCTACGCCCTAACCGTCTTCGCCCCCTTTTTCGCCCCCATAGCCGAAAGCATCGGAACCACACCCCTCATGCTCGCCGTCCTCGTCGGCGCGGCCCAAAACATTTTAAGCAAGAGTTCCAAGTATTCGTTATTCGATCCCTGTAAGGAGATGGCGTATATTCCATTGGATCAAGATTCCAAAACGAAGGGGAAGGCAGCGGTGGATGTGGTGGGGAATCCGTTGGGGAAGAGTGGGGGGGCTTTGATTCAGCAGGTTTTGATTTTTTCGGTTGGGAGTTTGGCCGCTGCTACTCCGGTGAGTTGATGAATGTGTTGTTTGGAGGTATTGGAAAGAGTTTCCTGTTTCGTTGGTGGCGTGCAAATCGATCCTTGCCTTATCACTGATTCCACTGTCTTTTATTCGTTTTCATTTGAAATTTAGTGGCTGGCTGGTATCCTTGGGTTTTTGCTCTTCTTTTGGTACAAAGCTGTCAACTCGTTAGCTGGACAATTCGAGGAAGCAATGGTGGCCAATGACGAAGCTGTCGAATAATCGGGGAATAATTTGGAGCTAGAGATGGTAGATGACAGTCATCACTGAAAATGATTCAGGTTGAGGTGGTTGAGTTGGTGAAATAAGTTGAGGTAAGGCTTGTGGAATGTCTTGGAAAGAGAAAAAGAATTTGCATAGACTACATGTTTCAGAAAGTATTCAAATTGTGAAAGCTAGAAAATAGGACTATTGTCCAAGGAAGGAAATAACTATCTTGCTCCGGATGGAAATAGTGTCAATAATAATGAGGCTGCAGTAATTATGATGAGAATTTTTTATGCAACAGTATGATTCTTTTGCTTACCAGTGATTGGTGCAAAACTTTGACAGCCCAAAGAGATCCTTAGTTTAGGTTGAAAATTCTCTGGTTTATGTTTAGCTCACCAAGAATGCACAGCGACAATGGAATTTTACTCACACATGAACATAATCAATTAATTTCATAGCCAACAACAGATTCTGTGGGCTGAACTGCTGCATAATCCCACTGTGGCATCACTGGCTCAAAGGTACACCAAAATGAAAACTTCCAAAAATTCAAGGATTTTGTTGTAGAAGGCAACTTTTCAATGGAAGCAGGTAAAAACAAGAAAAAAATGATGTCCTCCTAAGCATAACACTTACAACTATTCAGTTGATTTTTTCTAAATGAGTAGATCCCATTGATGTCCACAAAAGATTTTGGAAGCTGTAGGCAGAATTGTTTGAAGATGTTTTTTCCGCCACCTGGGCTTTTGGTGGAACTGTTACTGTTAGACACAGCCATTGGCTTCTGCATAATTGACTTTGGTGCAATCAACTTATCAAGAACATAATCTAGAGTAAATGAATTGGCTTTTCATTCATTACTGGATCAAAAATGACAGCAGAACTTTTAAGTTCAACTTTTCTCATGGTCATAACATTAAAAGTTTTAGACCTTATCTAAAAATTGTTTGGTGGTTTTGAAAGGCAGCACTATTTTTCAAAATCTACTATTTTACAGCATCCGGTGGTTTTGGTAAGTTTAATTTGCAAGTCTGATTTAATACAATTTCAAAATTAGATAATTATTGACAGTTATGATGTCATTGGAGGTCACTGAAGGGTCATTTAAGGGTTATTTCATGGAGTACGGTTTTCATTCCAAGCAAAGCAAGGATTTCAATAGTGGCCAAATATTGTATAATATCATCTATTTTGCACAAAAATATTTGAATGATTTTCAAAATAAAAAATTGTGACAGGTGGTCCTAACAAGATGCATTTAAAAATGGTTGACAAATGTTTGATTATCAAAATTGGTCAACTGGAATTTTTACATTGTAAGAGTTATTGAATAGATCCAAATACACTTTTCAAATACATTCAACTTCATTTGGAAGTTTTGCTCATATATTTGACAAAGGAACTTTTCCCCAAACAGTTGCTAAGTCAACAATCCATCAAACTGATCCCACTTTCAGAATAGGAAAGTTTTTCATGTGTCAGCATCAAACTGTAAAAAATATTTTATAGTAAGTTTTACAATATATGTCCTTCAAGCTTCAAACCAAAGAGGACTTTACTTAACCCATAACTTTTCAGGTCCTCATTTTGTCCTCATTTTGTCATTAAATTGAAATGGTCATGCAAAGGCAAGGGAAGTTATTCATGAAGTTTGGATGTAATTGAAACAATGATGAAGAAAGTATTGATTTGTTGCTGTGTTCATTGTTTGAAATTATTATCACTTGAGTTGATATTATTGTTGCAATGAGATGAAGAGTGAAGGTTCTGCCTGATTTTTTACACACTTTGTCAGATGTGGGTTAATTGTTTGTGAGTATTCTTGATAACGATAAAAGTATTTGTCCCCAACCAACACTGGTGTATTGTCTTACACAAAGGATGAAATAGTTCTGGTCATGATACTGTGTTGCAATTCAATTGAGCCTTTCATCCCATCACCATTGACTTGAATTTCATTTGTACTTACTATCAAAACCCAGTAAATCTCTAAATGCTTTTAATTCTTTAACCCATAACTTCCCAGGTCCTCAGTTGGTCCTCAATTTTTTATCATTAAATTGAAATGAACAGTAAAAAAAGAAAGTTATTCATGAAATGGATGTAATTGAAACAATAATAAAGAAAGTATTGATTTGTTGCTATTCTCAATTCCTGAAGTTAGTATCACTTGAGTTGATATTAGTATTGTTGAGATGAGGAGAGGAATGAAGTACGGGCCTTATTTATTTTTAACATTTGATCAGATATGGGTTAGGAAGGGACTCAATCTCATATGAAATTCTACATAGGAGGTATCATAATCTTTGGAATATTTTTAGTATTTCAGCAAAGACCACAATTAGTGTTCCTTTGATATTCTGCTGCAAAATAAAATAGATAACTAAAACATTTATTACTCATGCTGTCATTATTTTTAAATGAGATCAGTACAAAGTACAAATTTAAAAATATATTTCAGGGGCAGAAAAAAAAAACAAGTTATGTAGTTCAGTAAAATGGTCCAATCTATAAAAAATCAATCTTTTGACCTCACCATATTTTCCTGATGTCACCTGCATATTTTTAGTGAGAATCATACTCGTTGAGCTCAAATGCTACCCATATTGCAACAAAGACAAAAGACTGACAAGCTCAACTACTGAAATATCATTTTTAGTGCTAATAGAATATTAGAATTTATTGATACCTAACACAAAACCTGTTTCAGTGAAAAGGGAAGAGAAAGGGATAATGAACAAGATGAAATAAAATGATATGCTGCATAAAAAACAAACAAGATCTGAATATCAAATTTGATTCTGTTACTGCCTCATTGAATGCTGGTTAGAATTAATGCTTCTAACACAGGATGAGCAACACAATGTTATGATTAATTAATTGGAATTCCAGGAAACATTGAAGTGTGTTTACTCCTAAAAATTCACATTTGATTGCAAATTAATTTTAGCTGAGTTGTTATTAATCATTCTGTGTTAGGCCATAAACTCCAAATCTTGAGTTTTGGAGGCAGAAACTGTCATTTCATTGTTTGATTATTTGGAGACCTAATTATTTAATCATATTTTTTTTTGCAACTCAAAAATAGTAATAAGCACATTTCATTGTTTTTTGCATCTTGAAGACAATGTTGTTGTTCACATATAAATAATAAGAAGTGTGGCAAGTATGTGGTTACATTATCATGATGAGTCACAGCATTAGAATGAAATTATTATCATCCATGAAATGAGAGTAATCCGAACAAAATTATCAGATGATTGAAATAACAAATAACTAGCAAGATCATAACCCCATAATTGTATTGTTGCATCGTATATGATATCATAGATAGAATAATTTTATTGTTTGCTAAAGAATGACATTGATAAAAAAAGAAAGGTAAGTTGATGCCATGATGTCTAATATTCTGTGATAGACAATCATAACAATTTTTAATTTTAATGTATATTCACCTTCCTCTTGTCCAAAGTCCATTCATTCCAAAAATAGGTGAATATCTGAAAAGACAAACTTCAATAAATGAATTTGTTAATTATTTTGGGTAAATATGTTACAATGTTACAACATGAAATAAAACATATATCTTATGGTACATTGATTGGGCCTTTGTAATGAGGAGCTACTACTAACTAAGTTGATGTCAAATTAACTCACCACCATTTACAGAAGCTCCAGTAGAGATTGACATTTACAACTGTTACAGTAGAAGTAGGGAGTGACACAGAGACCAAAAAATATTTGAAAAATTTATTGTATAAATCCTTCAGCCTCACCTTCATAAGATTCCATACTCTTTTTTGTAACCATATTCAGAATGAGCCTCAACTATGGCAGTTCCTTTTCAAAAAAAAATCAACAAGTTTGCATCCATTAATGTGAAAAATACTCTAGATAAGAAAAATAAATACAGATTCCATAACTAACTATTTTGGGTCTCTAGTTTGTAGTTTCTGCAATAGAATTGAGGCATCTGATGCAGCACCCTCATATTAGTAGACACAAAAATTCTTTTGCATCGGAAACTCCTTTTCGGTGACTTTTGACATTATATACCTATCGAAAAGTATTTATTACCCTTGATAAGGTACTAAATACTTAAAATAAGTTCGTAAATACCAATTGCTATCGTAAGCACTTATTTATAGTATTATAAAACCCAAGACACTATTGTTTCGTTTTTGAATGGTTTTCAGTCCTCTTTACTGGTTTTTATTACCACTTTTTCCGTATTAAGTAACCAGTGGTCGGATATTGATATCGAAATAATTTTTCAAAAACTTTTCATAAGCTTTTAAATACCATTATCGAGGATTATTGAATTAAACGCGCCCATTCTTTTGCCTTGATCTAAAATGTTTCGATTATTAACAAGGTATTGATCTCCAATATACCAAAATAATGTAAATTAAACATGTAGATACCTTTAAAGTTTGATTATTTTTTGGGACAATTGCTGTACATAAAGAAATAATAATAATAGCATTGCAACTGATAGGTACCTATGATGTAAGTAAGTATCTAGGTAGGAGTATTACTTTTGTAAGTAGGTGTACTAGTAAGTAGTATTGTAGTGCTAGCATGCAACAAGCGAGCATCCACACAACAAAACATAAGCACAATCGCAAACACCACCCACCCATGGGATCAGAATCAGAGCACGACGCTGCAGTCAAAAAATCACCGTAACTGATTGCTGCCACCGACCGCTACTACCTCTTATCTCTGCTCCCACCACTGGTTGCCGCTACGGGCAAAGAGAGCGACCTTTATCCACGGTCGGCGCAAGCACCAATGTCCGATCCGGACGAGCAGTGATACCATCGCCGACAAATCCTTCCTTCTTGATGCAATCAAGGTAATATGCAATCGAGGCAGCGATGCACAATGTAAGTACATAATTGTTTTAATTTTTTGTAATTGTAATTATACCGATGTGTCTGACATGACCCCTCGTGATCTCTTGCCGACTCGCAGCGCGGCGGCACGATCGCTTGAGCTGCATCGTGCCAACGATGCGTCTACCCGCGAAGCTGCTGTGGGGGCGTTGGACACTTCTAGGTGAGTATGATGCCATTCTGATTTTGCTTAGCAGCGTAAAAAAATCACTGACAACTACCTTTTTGGTGCAGTTGTATGGCACCCGCGGTTGTATTCTAAACGATCTCAGCAGCAATGAAAGGCTGCGATCCCCGGACCGCTCTTGGTCTCGGGGGCATGATGCCAATTTAACTGAGCCATTGCCATTGTTTACATTGGCGGCTTTTGCGTGATTCATGTAATGCCCTAAAGCTAATTAGAACAGATAAGTTAAAACATTATTCGGCATTACCATCGCCTACTTAATACTCATGCGACTTCGCTAGAGACTACCTAGATAGTACCATAGTGTAGAGTCGATGATCGCATCTGAATAAAGTAGTACTATAGTAGCAGGAATGCTACAAAGCGCATGCCAATGTTTGGTATTAAAACACCATTCATTGGGCAATTGTGGTGTTGTTAAAACCAATAATTGGTGTTCACTGCAAAATGCAACACCAACGTGTTTGGTTATTTATTACCATTTATTTGGTAATGAAAATACGCCCGCTGTGCTTTTCTTATAACCAAAAAGTCATTCTTGCTCGAGGTAATAAGGGAATGTAAAATAATACCAATACGTACCGTAAAGGGGTTTCCGATGCAGCCTTGGGGATGACCATACAAGGGGGCTTGAAGAGGGCAGCAACATCCTCATAGCAGGGTGATTGCCATGACAACTGGTTTTGGATGCTTCTACCGTGAAAATGACAATTTGGTGATAAAAAAGACAAAATCTGAACCTACCATTGACAGACAAAAAATCACTTGGGGCAACACATTACTACTAAACCAATGGATGCTCTGATCCTTGGGTTTTACATTTGAACCACTACAGGAAGAACAGCAAATGTCACATCATCTAATCTGAGCAAAATTGTTTCCCCACTATTTTTGGAATGGATCATTTTGCTCTCCTGCTGGGTGGCTGGCTGAGCGCATTAGTGGGTGTTGCTCAACTTTTATTCAAAAAATTGTGCACAGGACTTGCACAGACTCTGTCTTTCTGTCAGCCATTGGACCCCCTACTAAAAGATAAAATATAAAATAAGAAAGGAAAATAGATCTTAAATTCAAAACTCCTTGTGCTAATCTAGATTTTCTCTGAGGGGATAGAGTAAAGTTGATGCTACAGCCTGGGGAAACAAATAAAGTACCATCCAAACCTCATAAATCTTACATACATACACTTATTGTATAAAAGACAAACATGGGTGTTGAGTTTGTGTAACATATGGAACAAATTACTATTTTATTCTTGCACAGACATCACACACTGAATCTAATTCAAGTATGCTTGGGATCCAAGTACAAAAGATCAATACACAGTAGGAGGACATTTATACTTGCTTGTTTGATGATACCAATACTAACTCATAAGCATGAATACTTTCTTTGTTACAAAAAGTTTAATCCAAAGTATCATCTCTAATGCTAATAACAGTGGTTCTGTAAATAATCATTTTTCTTTGCCTAAAAATTATGTAGGAATAGTAACAATCTTCATGGTGTGCCAAATTTGAACAGCCAGCATTGACACACTTCCCACATATGGCCCCTCACAATTTAAAAACTACTTGTGTATTTCCAAAACACTTTGAGTTCCATAAAGGTGAATATTAGAAGAAAAGTCATCCCTCATATCTACTTAGGTCAGGGGACTAACATAAGGTCAATTTTGGAATGCCTCTTCAGGAGGTCATGAGGTCAGGAGGAAAAAAAAAAAAAAAATTGTGGTCATAGATACTTTTTTGATTTGT
>JALLOT010003896.1:0-10764 GCA_036939595.1 Thalassiosira livingstoniorum | reverse complement strand
TCTATCCAAACAGGAAAACGCAAAAATTGTTCAATATCCTGAGGACTAAGAGCGGGTTGGAAACAAGTAAGAATGAATAGCATCTGCTGCATGTACATCGTCCTTTTGCTTGACGAGTAAAAATGATCCAATTGCATCTTGGTCCTGCATATAAAAAAAATCTTTCAAAGTTACAATTAGATGTATGCATTTCCGATACAATAATCTTTGAATTGCTTTTGTGGAAAAGAAGATAGAATGCTTTTCCTAAACTCGACCTAAAGAATAGAATAAATGTGGCTGTCCTTAATATTGCTGCAAAGGCTCTTCAAAGCAGTCGTGAATTTCCTTCGTCCTAGCATAGATATTTCCATTCTAGAAAAGCTGGGTGCCTTTCGCCAGGATTTTGCTGCGACACGATCCAAACACTTTAAACACGATAGCTTTCATTGGCTAAAGGGAATCAAAAATAATAATGATATTTTGCCGCAGTAAAATCATGCCAAGGAGGAGGATTAGAAACCCAACCCAGATATATTGAAGCTTCCGTTTTGCTTTGTACTTCAGGGAAATATTTCCCTCTTGATTCCTTGCTAGATTCTGTGTAAGAAGGTCTGGTGGTGCTATTTCGATAGGTTGGTGGTAGAGAAATTTACATTCTTCTTTTATAGAGGAGTCGGAAAGAAGTACCGTTGAAAATGTGTCTTCTGACGGCAGGTGTGCATGTATGGGTAAATCTTGTTGCGTTTCAATGTCAAACATATCGACCTTCCTTTCTTGGTTAATTGGCAGTATTGTTTTTTTATGAGATGTCGAAAAGTGTTGCTTGTTGGTAGAGAAGACGAACAGTTGGTATTCCAACTTCATGCCATGCTTTTTCTGCAGGTGTATGCATGGCACAATTATTAGGCGTGTCTTAGTCTTGCTCTTTTAGTCTTGCTCTGCTATAAATTCAGGTTTCTTAACTGGCCTCGCATAGGGTTCCACAATAATGATCAACCCAATGACGTCCCAATAGAGTCTTAACTGAAGTGCCATGAGCCATGATCTGTTCAAATATTTTGCATCATTCGATTTAGCCTTTTTAGCTGAGTTCACCGCAATAACAGCAACAAAAAATACCTTGAACAGTTCAATAAATTAATTGTCGGAGCTGCTGCTTGCTGATTTTAGATGACTAATTATTGTAGAAAGAATCATCCGTCATATATCATGTGACTTGAGGCGCTCACAGCAACAGAGGTCCAATTCAAAGATAAGACGGTCTCCGCAATGATGTCATCTGATTCCTACGGCAAAAAGTAAATTAGCAAATAGCCCTCTGCAAACTGCCATCCGCAACATGCCGATGCGAAACGTTCACTCGTACACAACAAAACGAACAACGCAAAACCCAAAAACGCAGCACGCTTCGACCCAAAATTCGTCAGCTTTGAATAAGATTGCACTTCAGATGTCTCTGTAGAAGTGCAGTATGCGCATTGCAAATCTAGATAATGTGGTTCGATTGGATCATGGGCGAGTCAAAAGCTACAGCCGAATTTGGAAATAATTTGATTTTTATTCTTAGATGCTCTCTATAAAAAAACAAGTCATATTTTACTAGAGGTAAAAAATTGCCCTTCTGCTACATTATGTAATTTCAAAAGAGTGAACTTTGTCTCATGTTCCTTCAGACGGGCTCTTGAAAGCGGGCTCTGTAAATGTTTTGATTCCTCTTGTTGGTGCGAAATAGTCTGGTGCCTTTTACTGGGCCATGATTGTAGTTTGGGCGAAAGTTTTTTGAAAGCTGATAGTTGTTGATAGTTTTCGAGTCGTTGAAAAACCCAGCTTCCTTGAGACTGATAAATGTCATATTCCCTAAAAAGATAATCACCACAATCCCAAAAATGCATTGGCGCTTCCAATCGTTTTTCTTTTGGAGTAAAGTATATTCCTCTCGAATGGTTGGCAATGGCCTATGGTTTTCGAAGAGGATAATCGGTTCTGCTATTTCAACAAGTGGGACATCATTGCGTGGAATTAAACATTCTTTTCCTTGTGTAGAGGAGTTTGACAGAAGAACTGTGGAAAAAACGCCATCGGCGTCGCTTGACGGCAACTGCGTGTGCTGGGGCCGATCCTTCTGTGCTTCAATGTCATTCATATTTGTTCTATTTTAATTGGTATATTTTATTTTTAATAAGATGTCTTAAATTTGCTGGTGACTTTGTTTTTGTCTAATTGCAATGAATGAAAATTCTCTCAACTTTGGTCTTTGCTCTTGCTCCTACTTTTTGCATGGTCGTGATAATGATTTTTGGGCTTCTCGTCTGGCCGCTACCGCTACATTGAGATTCAAATCATGCCAGGACCCCTACATGCAGAACTAAACAACGGCACAAGCATCATCGTTCTTGCTGACAGAGGCACGAGTTGGTATAAATAATCCTTTGGTATTTGAACGATCTCGCTCAGACAACTGTTTGAATAATTATATCACTTTCAATTCTACCTATGGGTTCTTAACAATTCCACCATGAAACATACAAAACACTTGAGCATCTTCTTCTCACTAGCTTGTGTTGGCATTTAGCTATTTTACATTATTTTGCCGCCGCCCAATATTGCACGAAGATGGAGATGACCCGCAGTCCTTCATGTAGCCGGGTTATCTTCCAATTTCTTAAATGTACCGAGCACTGTAAAAGAAGTGCCATCAAGAGAAGAAAAACTAGCCACGCTAGGACTTACTATTCAAACAAAATGTGAGATGAAATTAGTCCTTCAAAGGTGGCATATACTGCAATAAAAAATATAAAACAAAAAAACACAAACAACCGAGATCGAAAATCCTTCGATCTTGATTGAGAAGGGATTTGCAATGAGTCTGCACGGGCGTAGGCATATTGCAATTCTATCGGATAGCGGGTGACAACGATTGTTTCCACGACATCCATGAACGGGTCCAAATAGAAATAGTTCGAATCTTGTGCCGCTTCTTTTTTCCATTGATGAATTGCTCGCCCTGAATCATTAGCGTTATCTCCGGGATCCGTGAAAACTCTTTCGTTTGTTGAAACGGCCTTTGTTGTGGACTGAGCGTAAAGGACCGGATTATTTTCTGTTTGGTACGCCGTAACTGATACCTCTTTTCCATCGAGTCTCGAAACTGTGTTCGTTACCACGTCACTTTGGAGTGGTAAATTTGGTAACAGCCGAGCACAGTTAGAAGATGCATTTAATGGTATTGCCGACACAATATCGGTAGGTGGAGCTGTAGACAGAGAGTCAGTGGTATCTGATACTTCGACTGTGGGAATGGCTGGATCATTTTCTGGTTCGCCTAGCTCCAATTCCCTCGACTGATGGGCATCATCATCAGTGTTAGTGCTCATTGTATCCTCGCGTGTTGTTGAATAGGAGTAGTTTTGTGTAAAAAGTTGGGGAAGAAATCAAGGTGCAAACATTATTTTATGAGACATGCTTAGCACTACCTAGCTAAAGGGAGAAACAGAAATCGCTAAGTGCTCTCGTATGGTCTTGCTCTATGATATGGGGTTCTCAATATGTTGATGATGTGTCGAATACAAAAGGTTGTCACAATGCGTACCACACGTAGTCACGCAGAGCACGATCACGGAAGGCATGAAGTTTGTGGAGTTTGGTACTTTCTGTTGAAACACAAAAGTATGATGGAAACACCATATCTACTTAGATTCTTTTAGGGATATAAAATCATTTGGACGGCATGCCATAAGACATCAATCTCTCAGACGTGCAAAAAGCGTTACAACACGTCAGTTGCATTAACCATCCGTACATACTCAAAGGGCGCACGTGCACGAGTCACGCCCATGCAAAAAACGTGCCTAACTCTATTTAAAAGTACCAGGGAATTAAATACCCTCTGCCCCTTCTCTAAATTCTCTGTTGAAAAGATTTCCCTTTCCATTCCATTTACTTTGAGGTAGTTCCTTCTACCCATCTATTCTCCTCGCGAACTTGCGCCTCTTCCTCCGGCGAAAAGTCAGAGCTAATGTTGAAAATTCTTCGAATTTCTTCTGCCGATTTTCCCTGAAAATCGAAAACGAAAGCGACAAACAAATGCGAAACGTGTAAAAAGAGTCGAAGGTATGTGCTGAGCCGCGGAAAAGACTCAGAAGCACTGGATAAATTTCACGGAAAATCTTCATCAACGCACCTTGATCAAAATTGCAACGGCCAAACAAGTGAGGTCGAGCAAGGCCTTGATATCCATGAAATTTGCCGCTGTAACTAATTCGAATAACATGATTTGTTCTACGTTCACAAATTCAGCGTACCACTCCTGTACGATTTCTTCGAGGCGATTAGATTTAAGTGGTGTTGAGATTGGGGTCACTGCCAAAGATGAAATTTGAATCCAATTTAAACGAAAAAAGAAGCATTAAGTGCCAGCAAATGCAAGTGTTAGAATAAATGAGTTTGAAAATTAAGAACACAAAGAATAGCATAGCTACAATGGTCTTTGACTTACTTGGCTCCTGATTATAATGAGTACAATACTCAATAACCTTCGCTAAAACTGTAGCCTTAACATTCGGTAGAGGAATCTCTATCGCATCCTCCTCGTCCCTATCATCGTCCTCTTCCCCCAAAGTTGTCACGACCAGGTTGGATAATCTGGCAATTTCAATTGGGACTTCGAAGGTGTCTCCTTCTTTACTGACCTTTGGACGTGAAAGTATTGTGTGGTTCGATTTCACAAAGAAAAGTTAGTTTTTTATGAAATGATTGGATTCAAAAGACAATCAAAGGAAAATTACTATCGCCGAAAATGAATTGTTCTCTTTGCTCGGCGGGGCAGAACGAGCCGAAAAAATGAACTCGATGACATTGAAAATCAACGAGAGACAAAATGAAATGGATGGACGAGACCTTTCCTCATAACCAAATCTACTTTGTATCCGCATCTCCAACAAATCATTTCACCAATTAGCATTGTTCTAGACATGCCCATTCCAAGTGCCGTTACCAAGAAAACAGCCGTCACCTTGTTACAATATTTATAAAAACATCGGATCTCCCTAACACAAAGCGTCCCCCATTCACCACGTTGCCCACTGCGCTCTCAAACATCATACAACTCTGTCCCCCCCCAAAAAAAAGTGTCTTCAATTCCCCCCTCTCAAGAGCCTGACTAAATTGTGATTATTGATCCCCCTCTCATTTCAATCTTTAACATCATTTGCACTCTGTCATTTCTGAGTTGAATTCGTAGTCCAGTATCTCATAGATGAAAAAATGAAAGGAAGGACAAGGAACATAACAAAAAGACAGTACACAAAAGCTTCCACCTTCATAATTCTTGACCAGTTGAAAAACTCTTTTTTGGGTGCCGCCGAAATTTTCTTCCCAATCAAATCAATCCCACAAGTTGCAGTAACTGAGCCGTTTTCCAGATTATCCCATGATTCCGATTTACCTGGAGTATTCAACTCCGACGCCCGTTGCCTTGAATCGACTATCGACTATCACCTAGTAAGCTCCTAGACTTTCACTATTCATGCTGCTGCATACCTCGAGTGGCCGGCCCGACACCAGTGATGATGTGCCGCATTGGCCTGCCGCCTCCTGCCACGGCCTGCCACGGCCTGCCACCTATCGTACTCGCCTCGCCGCCGCTCTACAATACATATGCAGCCACCAGCCACCCACGACCCGTCGACAGCCGACGCATTGCCCGTTCCATCAGAGTGCGACTCACCAACTTGACCGTTCCGTGAGCATCGTCCCCGTCCATCTTAGTGTCTTTGGTTCTTTGTAGTGCAGAGCGTGTTCGTTTCGTTCGTTGAGATCGATGGCGATGATGTGTTCCAGATGAATTCCGTAAATTCTCTCCTCCTGTTCGCTGCCGCTGCCAAGTAAATTTCCGATTGTCAATTCCGATTTTAGAGTCTTGTGAATGCAGCGGTCATCATCTGCATGCATGCAGTCAGCAGCTTTTTCCGACTGTTTTTCCATCAACAGAGCCGTGACTAGCGACTCGAGATTCTGGCATAATAAATAAATAATTTATCGCCAAATAGTGTCTTGTTTTAGAAAAAAAATCTTGCTCTTCACAGACAGTAGATTCCAAACAAAAATCAATCTTCTGTGATGTTTGATCCAACTTAGGTGGCTGATAACGTGCATAATATCATTCCACAATCTATTTTCTTCATTATTTTCAACAACAGCCCTTCTTCATTTGCAAGGAGCAAAAAATCAAAAGATCTACATTACATTATCATTAAGTAGATCTACAATGAACAACAATATACCTAAACCTAAATCATGATAACAGACAGATAACAGACCACATATTTATGCCATAAACACTAGCCTAAGGAAGGACCTTACAAATTGCAATAGATATATTTACACACAAATATTGATGAAAAATTTAAAAATTGATCATTTAATGATAAGAAATAATCCTTAAAAGACAATTCAAAAGAGTCTATCAAACTATATCAAAATACCTACAAACAAACTAATGTGCTCACAAAAAAACTCATATAATCCTAATTTGCAAAATAGAATCACCTACTCAAAGATATGCATAAGGACCTACATAATGGCATACATAATGATCTTCATAAGTACCTACATCAGGACCTACATAAGGACCTACATAAGGACCTACATAAGGGCCTACATAAGGACCTGCATAAAGTATCTATCTGCAATAAGGATCTACAGGAAGACCTACAAAAGGACCTGCATAAGGATCTGCATAAGGATCTGCATAATGACCTGCATAATGACCTGCATAATGACCTGCATAATGACCTGCATAAGGGCCTGTATTTGGATCTACATAAGGTTCTATGTAAAGATCTATATAGTGATGTTCATGAGGATTTCCAAAAGAACATTAAAAAGATCTCAAAAAGATTGTCCAAAATGACCTCAATTTGGAGCTCCAAAAAACATTCGAAGGACCTCCAAAAGGGCCTCCAAAAGGACCTAGAAAACTGTCTCTAAAAATTATGATTCCTGGTCTTCTGTAAACAACCTACAAAAACAGATATCTCAGTTGGCAAGTTATTCAAAACAAAAACAATTATATATGAAAATTACAAGCAAAAAAAAAATTGTGAACAAACTAATTTGTTTTTTTTTCATGAAAAAATGTTTTATCTTTCGCAAATAAATCATATCCTTGTTGAGTAAAAGATCAATAATTCTCAAAAATATTCAGATTCATATTTTGCCCATATTCTGATATTATTTCTTTAGCTTTTGAAAGAGTAACTACAAAAGGACCTACAAAAGGACCTACAAAAAAGTATACAAAAGAGCAAACCAAAGAGCATGCAAAAAAGAGCATACACAAGAGGATGAAAAGAGAATATCTAAAAGAGCCTACAAAAAATACAAAATATAATACAAAAAATATGAAAGAAACTATAGAAGTAAATACAGAAAGATAACAAAGAACCTACAGACTGAACCTGCAGGGCAGTTTGTGGAGGGATCTAAAAAAGAACCCACAAACAATCATTGGAATGAGACTACAAATGATCCTACAAAGCAACCTACAAATGGACCTAAAAAATAACCTACAAATGAACATATGAATGAACCTGCAAATGAACATACAAATGAACCTACTAATGAAACTACAAAAAGCATGCAATGACATGCCCAGAGCCTGTGAAAGAATGTACTAAAACTAAAGAATCAGAAGATTAACTCATAAAATACCACTTAAATATCTAGAAAGACACTAATTTTCAACAAAGATATGAGAACTTACATTACCAGATATTACATTTAAGAATTAAAAAAGGGCATGCACAAGGATTAATGATTTATGATCTACAAGAGGATTTTTAAGCATTTACCTAATTGTTGAATTATCAAGAAAGACAATCTTTTAAAGTGGGTTTGATTACATCGAACATCAAATATGTTTAAGTTTATTCTATTAAAAATTATGCACCTACAAAAAAATAAATTGTCATCAAATGTGCAAATTGCTGTAATGCAATACTGTTTTGATATTGCATTAGCCTTAGTATAGTAAAGAAAAACCTGTAGCAATTTTTCATATGAATTTTTTCATTTTTACCCTAAGCTGCATTCATTACCAAGCAGATAATCAATTTCTAATCACACACTTTCCAATATTTTGATGCTAATGATATACCTTATGTTGATATTTTCAAAGCTTCATTGGGATAAGGAGAAAGCACTCATCTAAAATCTATAAACCAATGTTTCTATTGAAGGCTCTTTTAAACAGATATGGTGTTTGTTATGACATGATTAAAATTGATGTAGAAAATTTTTCAAAATATCCTCAAAAACAAAATAGTGGAATTTCCCATTTTCTGGATTTTTACCAGTTTTCAGCTTTCTTTCGGTTTTAAATTTGTATTGTTGTACACTATGAATTAGGTCAACACATAATCTATGATTTTTTTTATTAGTTCTTGTTTAGTGTATTTAGCTTGTCCAATTGTTCACAGCAAATTTTGGATCCATATGTGTTTTCTGAACAGATTGTAGTTAATGCAAAATAATAACTGTAATGAGTAAATAAAGTATGTGAGAAAAAATGCATAAACTTGAGTTTGTCTGTTATTTTAAGAAAAATGTTAAGCAAATATCTAGCAATACACAATTTTTTTAGTTTGGTTGTAATGAATGGCCTTGATTCAATATTGCATGTGTAATAAATCCTGATAGTTTGATAATGAACACATCAAACAGTTGTCAACATCAACATGATACAATAATGACTCATGATCTCTGTGTCATTTTCTTTGTAACTATTTTTTGTCTACCTTATGTAATTTGTCAATGTACTTAGTATCATCATTCAAAATTACTAACAAAATAAATAATTAATGTTTGCTGATGATAAAAAAGTGTTTAGTTTGAAATGAAGTGATTATTGGATTCCACTGACTTGCGTTTTTCATTGTTTTTTTTGCATATCTCATTTTTCCTGGTTGACACCAAAAATAATGTTACAGTTTCATCTTATTGGAGTGTGTCAAAGCACTTATAAGACCCAAAGAAGGATTGAATGAATGTATTGGTCATTTTAATTTGCCTAAGACTTATTAAAACTGTGAGCATTTGTGAAGTAATTTTTGAGGGAACAAAACTAGTTCTGGGTCACCATTGTCTTTTGTCTGCTATTATTCTTCTTATCAACTGTAGTTCAGAATGGAATGGAACAAAGGGACAAAATATGACACAGATTTTTAAGGTCAATTATTTCTGTTGAACGATATTCAAATACATACCTTGAAGATATTTTTCAAACAGGAGCCAAAGAGCAGATCATATTAGTATAATATAACAAATAAATACCTGGGACTAGCAAATATTAGCAGCAACAGAATAAGTGCTAGAACTTCGAAACACTCCTTACAGAAGAAGCATGACTAAAATATGTGCAGAATACCCACTGAAGTTGATTTTTAGTCATCATGGGACATTTTTCTTATAATTTAAAGTGATTATTTTATAAAAGTAGGTTACAAAATAAATTTGAAGTGCTTTGCATGAAATATAAGATTAATTTCAATGTGCAACTTCATACAAAGTATTACTCCTTAGTATTCTGTACAAGAGAGCATTTGAAGAGCATTTTGGAATTTGTCTGGCCCACTAATATCAAGTACAAGGTATGGTAGTAAGACTTCTAATAATATAAATTTTTGGGGAAAAATGAAGGTTATCTGTGCACCTGTTTCTTGATTCTGGTACTAGAGATTAGGTTTTGATAACAATTTTCTGATCCTGTCTCATCATATCCTAGATGTGACATGCTAGGCACCTGTCTCACAAGATTGATAGCAATACATAATAATAATAAACAGTACATAGCCAAATAAAAACAGTAACACAACAGTCAATCAACAGCACATAACAAATCAATTGCTTTGATTCATGAAATAATGATAGCATATATATTAATTCAAATATTGCGCAGCTTTCTTTTATGGAACCAATATTTAATGACATATTATTGTAAATTATGGCCTTCCTACAGAGACTGTCCCTTAGGACAGGGGACACTCATATTTTCTACTTGGTCAGAAATGGATTTTTCCTATACATTGTAGAGACATATATGGAAAACCACATTTTACCATTGGTTTTGTATCTTGTCCCACCCCTGTTGCTGTATAATTTTTTGTGCAAAAGAAAGACAAAAGTTATGTCTACTTTAGCTCCTGTTGCTAGGTAATTTTTTAAGAATAAATTATGAATTATGAAGGCAGTGTCCTGGTGAGGCAAGGACAAACCCAACAAAGTTCAAGGATAATGTTTCTTCCAATTTTTCTTCACAAAAGCTCTGATTCCATGATACATGAAATTTCATTCCTTTTGACTCTTGTGTACAATAATATTACTCCAATAGGTTGGCATGTAACAAATGACCAATCTATTGAAAGTTGAAAATTTTCATTCTTCTGATCATGATTGCAATTGTGAGCTTTTATACAAGTGGATGACAGCTCAAGATAAAGATGTTATCACTTGCACTTCTATGGCTTTTCATATGTACTGGTGCATAAACAGGTTTTTCTGGTTTTTGTTAGTTCACCCTATTGCATGTTGATTTAATAGTGTAAAAAAGATGATCTAGGTGTATGGATACCCTAGCACAAAAAAGTCAATTATTCAAGGAGTTGGGTATGGTTGTATAAACTGATTTAACTGACCTTAGTGAGATCTAGAGCTACAATTACCTGCTTACCACCGGGATTGTTATCTTTCCTGAAATGACCCCTTACTGCAAAAATAAAGGCTCAG
>JALLOT010003894.1:0-10776 GCA_036939595.1 Thalassiosira livingstoniorum | reverse complement strand
ACTGATCACTGAAAACCAAATCATTCTTGTGACATAATATTATGAATCCAATTTCATACCTCATTTTTGGAATCATGTAATTGTTTCATAGAAGCTTATTCTTACTTCAGCAGCTGTTTGCAAGTACTACACCACAAGTTGTGAATACACATCTTCATTGTGAAAGATGAATGAGAGACAAAAACCAATATCAAGTGAACATATGTGCTAAAGAGCCCCATGGCGATGAAAAAATGATAGTATACTGCTGATCATTGACAAGGAAAATATTGGATATAAATTGATATATTCTGGATAAATTTCAGAAGGAAATAATTATACCAAGAGATCTCTTTACAGAATAAATATATTTTGACTGCTGTTGCAACTTGTCCTTGAGAAAAAGCCATTTCCCACAAAGTTGTAGTATGAAACAATATCATTTCATCACCTTGTAGTAGGGCATCATGGGAGCTATATAAAATTTACTGAAAGCAATGATTTGTATTCATTCCTCACAATAATATTAGATAATGATTTGTTTACATTGAAGTGGATATTTCTGTCTGTTGTTTGTTATCTTTGTTGAACTACTTCTACAAAATAACAAATGTTTTAATGTTTAAGATTAATAACTACAGTGTGAGAAAATCCATATCTTTCATCCAAGTAATGGGTAGCACATAAAACACATCAGCCCTCAACAAATTTTATGACTTCTAACCAATGTTTAAATATCTCAATCAAAATATCTTAGGTGTTTTCAATTAAGGAGAGATACTTGGTATTTCAATAAAATGTGTGCCCAATGGTGTGTCCCATGATGTACATCATTTCAAAAACCTGGAACTCACTCATAGCAGGCTCCTATCACGATGAAACATGTACCACATTGCAAAAAAATGAAAATTCACAAGTAATTAATAGATTAAAGGTAGTTCAAATAATGTAAATATTGCACATATAACCCACTTATCATTCATCATGTTAAGTGTATGTCAAAACTCTGTCAAAACTTAAGAAGACTCAATACATGACTTTGGTGAAAATTCACCATAAGTATTTTAAGAAAGAATTGTGGCAAGTGGCAAATCATTGAACAGTCGCCAATGATCGCCAAATTGTTAATATCTTTCATGTGATGTGGTCGTGTCAAAAGTCAAAACTGTATAGTACCCATTCCCATCATTTTTGTGACGTCACCGTTTACGCCAATGACAACTATCTAAGATATTTATTACTCTTTTTGTTTGACAAAAAAAGAGTCATACTTCTTTTACATAGATATTTTTTTTACAATATGCCTGCAATATGCAAGGAGAACATTATGGTAATTGAACTCTTCTTTAGCAATACATTAGTGAACTTCACTACGTATTGATGGATCTCCCAATTTTTGATCAGCCTCAGTCAAAGGGATACAGTCAAGAGATATAAGATTGAAGTTCTAGCGTGCTTCAAGCTTCAACATCTAAATCAATGTTTTTGAGACATAAGTAATTATGTCCATAGATGACCATTTTCATTTTTTACATGAATTGGATCTGCTGCTTCTAAAAGTTCTCAATGGACCTTTTTGCCTATGGACAAACATGATGCTGGATTATTGGGTAAAATCTTGATTGAAACAAATGTGCTAATAATAGAATACAATTCAAACACACATGCGGTTTGTTTGACGCATTTTTCAAGCTTTTTGTGTTTGATGCAAAGACAACAGTGTTGCCCTCAAAGATGTGCAACACTTGTTACATCTGTGACCAAGGTGATTTTTTTACATTATTTCAGATGTGAAACAATGAAGACAGGGGAAAACAGGACTGGGGGGGAAATGCCAAAATGAAGGAAATGGATATTGTGTGAATTTGATTTTTCACACAACATGAGCAGGAATACCATGGAAATTGAAGAAAAAGCACCAAGCTAATATTAGAAAAAAGGCTTTGCATTGCTTTGTACTATTTAGGAAAGAGTATTGAATTTTCCTCTCCCATACCACCACACAAAACACAACAGCAAACAATTGATGATTTCATTTTATTCATTTTTCTTGAACCAAGGATCGATTGAACCTGATTGAACAATAAAAAAACATCAACAAAAAATACTATATACAACACCATACCAAAACACCCGGCCAACACCATGAAATCCCATCCCCTGGCGGCCCAAGCCGCCATCCTCCTAACAGCCATCGCAGCAATCTCCATCTCCAACCTTCCACGAATTTCCGCCATCACCATCCCCATTGGCAATGACGCCTCCATCAATCCTCCCTCCATTGGCTGGACGGAAGGCGTCTGCTACACTCCGTTGGGCTTCACTTCCAGTGAAGAAGGTGCCAAGGTCTACCCGGGCGATGAGCTGCTATTCGAATTTGGCGCTCACAACGTCTATCAACTCGCTTCCAAATCACATTTCGAAAATTGTGATTTTACCGATGCTATTTTGTTGGCGCAGGTTGGCGAATCCCCGTACACTTTCACCATCCCCGACACTGATGAAATCTCCAATGATGCCAATGATTCAACTGAAGGCACTGATGGGGTGCTGTACTTTGCATGTCAGGTAGGCGATCATTGCGCGGGAGGGACGCAGAAGATTCAAGTCGGTGTCAGTGCCATGGAGGATTTGGCGGAAGGTGATCGTGTGGTTCCAGTATCGAGCTATAGCATTGGCGTTTCCAGTGAGGAATGCATGGCCATTCAAGAAAATCAAGGACTTGTTACCAGTGAAACCAGTGACACTGAATCGTCGGAATCATCGGAGGCATTGAGATCATTTTGCAGTGAGCCGGTGTTGGTGGAGGATGCCGAGCCTCACACGTACTACACCACTTGTTTGAGTCCTCCTGCTACGCTGACTCCGGGAGGGGTGGTCAATCGATTGTTGTAAGTTTGACACTATGGAAAATATAAGCAAAATCTTTGAAGCTCTGTACGCTACATGAGCATTCTTAGATATTGAGACAGGGCAACTTTCACTATTTGTTTTCGAAATGTGATTTTGATGTTTGTGCTGTTTTCACGTGAGAATCATCATTTGACCATTTTCATTTCTGTCGGAACAATGATCTTATTGATTGTTCCATTTCTTTTTTGAATTCTCTTTCTTTTTGTTATGATCATTTTTTGGTGGTGACTGCCTCCGTCGTTGCATTTGTTTTTACTTCCTCTTGCCGTAATATTCTTCTTTGTTTCATTTACATTTTCATGTTTCCTGACTCCATTCCATTCCATTTTTGCTCTATAACACATTTGTCCAGCATCATGCAAGATCCCTTCCCTCAAGACTATCGCGTAGTCATCGGCCAACGAACCTTCGAATTCGTATCTGGTGACCCCATAACTGACTCCTCAGGAAATGTGCTCTCCGGCATAACTCCCGTCCCTGTGAGTTTTTCATTACTGTTTTTGTTCTCTAATTCCATTATCAATGGCAAAAACCAAATTGTAAATGTTAACTCTCTGCCAGGTTAATCAATTATACGTTCACCACCTCTCTGGGCGTGTAATATTCGGCCAAGGCTCCGAAGGCATTCGTCAAACCGCCCCAGATGCACCGTTCGCAAAACCCTACGGGGTACTCTCCGGAAATGATGGTAATAGCATGGTATTCCACTTGATTGATTTACGACAAGTCGAGGATTGGCTTGGGTGCATCGAATGCCGATGCCCCGCCGATCAGCAAGCTCCCGGGACGTATTTGGATGAGTTGACCATGACGGGGAATATTACGGGGGGAGTCAATTGTTGTTCGAATTGTACGGATTTGGAAGGACCGACGGTGGATTATCGAATGAGGTACAATGTCACTTACAGGGAGTTGCAACCGGACGATGAGAAGGTGACGGATGTCATGATGTTGACTGCCGATATCAGTCCTGTGGCAGGGGGGATTTTGGAGCATGATGTGCCGAGTTCGGAGTATTTGCCGGTGGAACATGTTTCTCCAGACGATCCTCATGTACAGGTGAGATTACATGCATGCCTAGATGAATATCGCGGCGTCTTTCTGCATCATTTGTTTTGGCCATCTCATACAATTTATCGCGTTCCTCTTTCGTTCGATTTTGTGTCTCCATCATTAATGCATCAACGTCAGAGATTGGAAATCATCCAACCATTCAACGAGTTATTCAAAGAAGAATTCTTCCAAAACCCCTACTCCGGCCCAACCACCGTCAAACTCCTCCGATGCGTCGCCCACCTCCACGTTGCCGCCATAGAAATGTACCTGGAAGACATTTCGACCGGCGAACGAATCTGCGACGGTCAAACCGTCTACGGCACTGATCCCACCAGCGATCAAGGATTCTTGACGGCCGTCTCCGTCTCGGAGTACGATCCGCCGAGAGAATTCGCACATGATTTGCAAGTGCGATTCGTGACGGATTACAATGCCACGCAGATTCATACGGGAGTCATGGGGTATTGGTTTTTGTTTGTGGGTGGTGAGAACGAGGTGGGTTATGACGAGACTCCGTTGACGGTGGAATTTTGTGCCCCGGATGTGTGTGATGCAACACTTTTGCCGAGTATGGATTTGTCTCCGTTTTTGGAGTTGGGGAGTTCGGCGGAGGAGAGGGTGTTGCAGACACGGCGATTGGAGCAACTGGAAGGACGTGCCCAGCAATTGAGGCAGACCCGGCAGTTTAGGCGACAAAGGCGATTGCAAACTGGAACGGATCCCGAGGCAGAATGCGAAGATACCATTGCCGCAAGTCCAGTCTGTGAATTCGGCGGCATTTGCGAGTGTGAATCCTTTGTCGCAGCACCAGAAAGTACGGGTTGTAGTGGCTTCTACACCAGCGCATGGGGCGAGATTGAAGTGAGGTCGGTGTGTGCCAATTATTGCGGGTGTGTTGTTTCTGCAGCTGTGGAGGAGGCGGTTGGATCTGCTGGTGCTCCTGGTTCTGGTGGGTCTTCTGATTCTGCTGGTGGTACTGTATCGGACGTGAGTGCAGTAGCTACTGCAGAGGAAGAGTGTATGGATGCGTTGCCCACTCATCCTAGTTGTACTTTTGGAGGACTTTGCGATTGTGAAGCATTTGTGAACGCAGAGGAAAGTACAGGTTGTGGAGGTGTCTACTCCAGTCCCATGGGAGACGTGAAAATCAATTCCGTCTGCAACAAGTATTGTGGATGTGCCGACGCAAGTGCAGTAGCTACCGTAGAGGTTGACTGTGTGGATGCATTGGCCTCTCACCCTAGCTGTACCTTTGGTGGACTCTGCGATTGCGAAGTATTTGTGAATGCAGAGGAGAGCACTGGTTGTGGAGGCGTTTATTCCAGTCCCATGGGAGATGTGAAAGTCAATTCAGTGTGCAACAAGTATTGCGGATGTCCTGCTGGCGCAATGGAAGGAGGAGGATCGATGGTCAACGTTCCAGGAGCGCCCGATAACGCTGAAGATCCTTCTTCCTCTGCGCTTCTTGGTGCATGCACGGATACCATTGAAAATCACCCAGCATGTCGATTTGGAGGAGTCTGCTCCTGCGAAGAATTTGTTAGTGCACCCGAAAGTGAAGGCTGTGGTGGTCTCTGGAAATCAGAAATGGGAGACACAGTCATCAATGACGTGTGTGCCCTGTACTGCGATGCATGTGTCGACAAATCCGTCGAGGAGCTATTCGAAGAAGCCTACTCCGAAGTTGTCACACTGACAATGCAAGAACACTGCAAGTATGCCACAGAGGAATGTGAGCAAACTCTTGCTAATCTGTATTCGTGCTCTCAGGAATATCCCGGCATTGAAAATGTGGATCCTTACGTTAGATCGTTTGTTGTGAAGCATGGTGAGGAGATGGCGATTGAGAATGCCAAACTTGGGCATAGCTCTCTGCATGTGGGTGAGGAAGATCCTGTGATCGAACCGTGTAGTGTGGATTCGGTAGAAGGCGTTCCAGGTGCAGAAGAGACTCCAGGTTCCACCGGGGATAAGCCATCTGGGGATTTGTCGGGAGAGGAGACGCCCGGAGTGGATTTTTCAGAGGACGAGCCTTCGGGTGCCGCGATAACGGCATATTCTTTTGTTTTTGGGTTGATGCCGTTTCTTGTTTTCTTTTAGGTGATTGTGTCAAGAGGTTATGCTGGAATTTTTGGATTTGCATCCCTCTGCAATCGTTTTGTTTGTATGGTTGCAGGCTACAGTACATATTTTTACCAGAAGTAGTCGAAACTTGCATTTCTTTGACTTTTATTTTGTGTCTATATTTTTCAAGCATTTTATCTAAAACAAGTACTCACAACTACTCCACGGCCCAGAAGAAATCGTACACGGACCAATTCAACAAATGAATGCCACATTAATAACGGCTGCAATAATAACCAAGGAAGCAACCCAGACTGTATCAAATTGAGTTGTTGCCGAACCTTTGATGCTCGGCGTACATACTGCTTTCGGATCGTTGCTCTTGGGATTGAACTCGTTCCTCTGGAATGGCTGTCCAGGAAAAAATCTTCTGCCATTTTCGCCATCATCCACAATGTTTTCTTCACACCTCCAAAGGTCTACCTCAAACCCGCACACGCGAAACATATTCTCGCAAGCCGATTGGCACATCGGCAGCGACTCTTCAAACTCGTCGCATCTAGGAAAGTTCATCCAACAAGTATATCGTGCGTAGGCTTCTTGGCAGTCCTTATTCTTGTAAAACCGATAGTGTTTCTTTCCCTTTTCTCGTTCCAGTTGAATCCGGGATTCGATAGAACTGTTCACCGTTTCCTCCACCCATTTGTCCTTCGTCCGTATGGAACGAATATCTTCTTTTCCATCATCATCCGTCAATCGTCCAAATGGGAAGTTAGCGTCGGCCTCTGCCCAAGCCGAAGTGGGCTTAGACGGCACGCACGGAGAGTAATATGATGCGATCCATCGTCCGCAAAATGGCATGTCGGATTGCCATTGAACTTTTGCCTTTTCAATGGCATCGAGGTCCATCACTTTTCCTCCATCATTTGACGATGAGTAAGTGGACGGAAGGTATTTATTCGTGCAGATTCCACTTTGGGTGTTATGTATGGTGCATGCCGACGCTGTATTAAAGTTGCCACATTTCGGAAGAAAAAGAGGTGTAATAACTTTTGTCAAAATAGTAGCAGCAACAAGATTACTTCTCATGTTGGTAGCCTGGCAGGAAAACAATACGAATAATTTGTTAAAGGTGCTTTTAGTCTTTGGTCATAGAAAACAATCGATGAGGAGCTGAGTAATTTGAAATTTCAAATTTTAAATTCAATGAAAATGAAAACGACCGTGCTACTTATCTAAGTGACACCTTTTTTGACTTTCAAAAGGGAATGGGAGTGTATGGTCATGAATGAACCCGGAAGTGCGCCTGCTGTCAGCCAAACTAAGCATCTCAAGTCGAGCACTGTCCAGGTGAAGAAGCAGTTTTTGCATCTAAATAATTCAAATGGTGATACATCCTACAAAGACGACAGAAGAAATGGTATCAAAACAGAATCGATTGGACTGTTGAACCAGCATCGTCATAGGAAAATCGAACAGGGCAGCAACAAAAAGGAAATGGTCCTTTGTAGTCCATCTTCAGCTTCTAATAGAGACGAGGACAGTGTTTCTCACCACCAGAAAACATACATCGGCAGTGAAATGAATTCTCGATCGTCCCCGTCCTCAGTAAACAAAGCTATCGTAGGCACGAAAAGAACTTTGAATCAAAAGAAAAAAAATATCAAGATCGCTGCTAAAGGAGGAGAAAAGAAACCAAGAGACAGGCATGCCGAAAACCAGAGAAGAAGGCAGGAATTAGAAGAAAAGAGAAGAAGTGAACTTGCTGCAAAGACAGGGCTTTCCCGAAGATCAAAACTACAACTAAGGAAATTTGAAGAAAAAAAGAGGCGAGAGTTACTTCATGTTGTAGCACTGGGCTGTAGACTTCAGCGCCTGTGCGGCGCTTTGCTGAAGAATAGAGATGAAGTCAAAACATATCATCTCAGGATGGAGTCATCTCGCATCATCACACGGAATATTAGATTGTATGCTACTCGAAGCTACCGAAATCGTATCAGGAGAGCAATTGGGATCATTGGATCCGTCGTCATAGCCAGATTGCGATTATGGCGTTACCATCGAAAACACAGAGCCTGCAATGTTGTCAAGACGTTTCTTTTGGAACTGGAGTCCTTCTACAACTCTCAGCCGACATTAAGTTTGGATGTTGCTCTTCAATGTAACAAATGGAAGAGATACAACGAAAGTGCTTCTGTCATCCAGATCTTTTGGAGATATCGGCTCAAAGTCATTGAGAGCCAAGTCGAGTTCATTGATATGCAATGGCGGAATGAGCAGGAGGAACTGACAAGCATTCAATCGGAAAATATTTTTGTTTTGCAAAAGAAAAAAGCAGAAGAGGAAAATGCAAAGGTATGAGTATTCATAGAGCCTACAAAGTATGGAATCCATCTTTATGTTCTTCATTGAAAACGTCATTTGAGACCCTTTTAGAGCCCAAAAATGCCATCTCTAACCTTTAACAAGTGTTGCAACTGTCCATTGAACAAATTTACTTCAAATCATTGTATTGATTTCCCAAAGCTTAAAAAGATCAACCAGATGCGAACAATGATGAAAATGTCACCACTTCCTTTCATTGTCATCGAGACAAGAGGTCAAATACAACGCCGACTCATCGAAGGAAGAGATTTATTGGATTATGGCAATATAGTCCCACGTCAAATAAGATATCTGCTCATAAAAGAATTCTTAAAGTGGCTACGAGTGACGTTTTGCAGAGAAATGATGGCTCATCATGCAGCAGTGAGTCAGCACGAAAAAGAGAAACGAGATCGGGAAAGCATGATGTTGCAAATTACACATTTTTGCGGTCGAACCATTGCAGAAAAATGGGAGAGAGAGCAGGAAAACAATGTCAAAGGTCTCAAATGCGTGGATGATCTCTCGCTGGAGAAAGTACTTACGAGACCTAAATTCAAGCTAGTGCTTGGAAAGATGGTTATTCAGCAGCTCATGAAAGCTGGCGACATGTTTGTTGCTAGAATGCGCACCTGTTGGAGCCCGGAGACGTTTGAGGGGTGTGCCGGCTTAACACCCATGTCAATACTACTGCAAGCTGGGAAGGACATTTCTATTCAACATTACATTTGTTCACAACAAAAAATTTGATAAAACATCATTAATTCTAAAAACTTAGCAAGAGAATTGGCAAGTAGTCGCCATCGGTTCGGGAGGTGTGACGAGTATCTACTTTGGTAGAGGGACTGGCGTTTTACTACTGTTGTGAAGGTTGCTAGTGCCTACTTTGCTATTTATAAAAATCATCATCGTGGGCCCATTTTTCCCAGATTTGCGATTACAAACTTTGAAAGGGTGCTGACATTTCCATGTCATAAACTAGCTGTCTCCCGAAGATTAGTCTAGATAATGTGCTGGTACTTTATTTTTTAGTGTTACACTGTGCTCCTTTAGAGGTTTGCGTGCATGTTAGTTTTATTTTGGAATAACGTGAACTTGTGGAAGATTGTTCCTTAAGTGGATGTAAAAGATGCCATCTCATTTAATTTCAACCCGCAAAGGCGAATTAAATATTTCATAGTAAGAATGATAGTTGTCGAAGCTAACAACATTGTATTTCTCAAAAAATATACCACAAAGTCGTTGTTTATTTTTGATTTGTCAAGAGTGCGTCCATCTCTATGAACCAAAGGAATTTGATGAAACACTACACATGATCGCCGTCGGAAGTATTCATCCACAGCAAAGCTGTCAGTCACATTCAATGCAGGATTCCCCTGATCAAATGTGGCACGTTCATGCGGTCCGCCAAGTTGCACGCCGGTCATGTTATTTTTGGCAAAATGACACCATGCCATATCAAAACATTCCTCTTCTCCATCATAAATCAGCTGCATCAACCCCATATCTGACATGATAATTTCTCGGAATCCAAGCCATGTCTTCACTTCTAACAATGGCGTCATAACTTCAACAAGGGGGCTTTCAGAAGCAATGAGACGAGAATCTTTTACATGCCTTAATGTGTGATGACCTGACGACTGGGCAGTGGGAGAAGTACCAATAACGGATGGTTGGCATATCTTTGGCTGGAGTAATTTAACTTGCTGCCAGAAAGCATGCCAATTTAACGACGAGAGCTGTACATCCCCATCCACAAGCCAGACGTAGTCGTATCCATCCAAAATATTCTCAGAGAGATATGTCAGCGAAAGCCAAAGTTTCTTTGGATGAGGAGATACATTGACTATGTCTACCCTACTTGCCCCCTTGCTGGACAGGTTCGTGTATAGCTCTTTGTAGGCTTGATCATTCAGTGCAAAGAGCATTACATCAGCTTGTACTGATTGAAAGTTATTTTCTGGCGCATTCATCATGTCTGGGTAGCACATGAGGCGATTGGGGAAGTATTGAGTGCCAATCTCGTAGGGATCAATGTTGAACGAGCTATTATTTGTGTTGGATTTTCATGAAGTAGATGGCATTTTGACAGAGAACGTTGTTTGCGCCGTTCGTAGTTTTGCGCGTTGTTGTAGGATTGAATTTGTATCACGTCGTGGCGGCCTCTTTTTGAGCTACAGTTCGGACAATTAGCACTTTCGTCACAGGGAACTTGGCAGCTCTGTCTCTGGTTGCACGGCCCATAACGCTACTTGCACCATTCTCTCCATCGAATTTGTCCCAACTCGTTGACAATTTCAATGATTGTTGGAGCACATGTAAATGTGCTCCGAGAGCAGAATGTTCTGGAATATGCTTGGAATTATTATAATTTAGCGATTTGGCGATTATCGGCGAAAT
>JALLOT010003893.1:0-10784 GCA_036939595.1 Thalassiosira livingstoniorum | reverse complement strand
GTCGTAGAAAGTTTTACGATGTCGTAGGCGAAGTCGTAAATGTCGTAAGAAGAAAAAAAGTAAAAAAATAAATATGCTGAAAAATTGAAAATTTCGCGATTTTTTATTTTTTTTGTACCTTTAATTAGAAAAAGTGTTTTGTGTGACTTTCAAGTTGTAACGGAAAACATTTTTGTCATGTGAAGTTTTGAATGAAAGCACACTTATAACACGACTTTGGGATGTTCCAGGAGGTGGAAACTACTTACAAAGAAACTACAAGCTTGTAATCTGATGCTTGATGACAAGCAGTTGTGACAAATGAAAGGAATGGAGTTGAATGGAGTCGGATGGAGTTGGATGGAGTTGGATGGAGTTGAATGGAGCTGAATGGAGCTGAATGGAGCTGAATGGATCTTAATGGAGCTTAATGGAGCTTAATGGAGCTTAATGGAGCTTAATAGAGCTTAACGGAGGGTCAGCAGACAAGTTCAAACAACCAATAGCAGCAAATAGCAGCCAATAGCCAATCACCTCCTGACAAGTGATAGCAGAGCAGGTTAAGATAGGTTAAGAGTACTTACAGATAGAACCAAGGTAGATTAGGCTAAAAAATAAAAGAGAATAGTTCTCATAAATCAATCAAAATGTTTGGTTCACAATAAGACTCTTTACATAGTCTCCAACTTGCTGTTTAAATTGTGAATGTGTGGTTGGGTAAACTCAAAGTCTTTGTTATTGGGTGACAAACTGGTTGGTTGATGGGATTGTGCAGTCTCCAACATTTTAATCAATTTGATGTTTAAGAGGAGAGAGATTTATGCTTCAAGGAGATGGCTCTGACAGTAGTCCACAGGGGAAATCACATAATCCAAACAGTCTTAAGACTGGGGCAGATTACTAGTCCCTATCAGTGTGGTGCTGCTGCAAAGTGGCAAAGCCCTGTACAGAGGTGACTGTGAACAGGGGCAAAGAAATTTGGCACCAGTGGGGGTGATGATGTCAACAAGAACAACAGCAAGAAATTTTTGAGGAAATTGCTCCAGAAAAGCATGAAGGAAATAAAAAATGCTATAGCATAGCTTAAGCTTATGGTAATTTTCTTGGAAAGAAGTTTTTGAGTTGCCTCTTGAGCCCATATCTCTGCAACTGATGTGGGCACAACAGTTTGGAGAGAAGAAACAAGACTCAGTTACTGAATTGGACATGGCTCTTCTTCTAACCATGATGAAATCCAACATTATTGTGTACAAGAGTACCAATAAAAGACTGTGAGATCATATTGAGAAAGAGTACTTCAGAGGGTATTTGATCCATCAACAAGGAAACCAATATTCATGACAATTCTTTGCAAGAATTGAGTCAAGTACCTCAGAAGTAGGGGAATTTAATTATTTTGGAGATGATGTTGTGTTGAAGGTCACCATTGTGAAGGTCAAGGGCCTGAAGAAGGCCAAGCCATTCAATGGTTGTTGTGGACTGTGATATCAGGTCCAAATCTGATAACAGGGTGGTGTGATATAAAAATAAAGTACAATTGAAAGATCAAACAGCTTGTCATTAGAGATGATGATTTTGATGTGCTGAAAGGATAGGTACAGGATCTGGTCTCAGTGAAGGAGTGCAACTTTATCAAAGAGACTAGGCCCAATGCTCATCTTTCCAAAGATTCACTGATACATGTGACCATAACCAAAGCATGTGCATTGGCAGAAGGAACATGTGTGGAGCTTGTGTGAGGCAACATTGTACATTGCAAAAGAATGAAAGCAATAATATTGATCTTCAGTGACAGCATACTAGATCAAGAGAGCACCATGGTCCACACATGGAGCTCCACCAACTTCATCACACACAGGCTTGAACAAGGGTACAATAGAAAAAACAAGGCCCATTAGACCCAGATGGTAGCATGTGTGGTTGTAGGAGTGTGACCACAGTAACAGCTGAGTGTAGGCATTATGCTGAAGTGGTATGTTGTGTGTGAATAAAAAATGGAGAAATAGAAGTACGGGGGAGTTAACATGCTAAATCCAACTGAGGTAGAATATGCAGACAAGACCATATCAGTATGACATCAGAGTCAGAGTACTTGTTACACCAGCAACATAAAGATATGAAAAGCCTAGATCTTTGATGACATCAAACGTTTCAAACAATTACAAAAGTGTGATAAAGTAACACTCTCAAAATTCCCCCAAGTGCAGGAGTGAAAGGTCCTGAGAAATGAATATCTTAGCACCAACCACCAACAATGGTGATTGAGCTGAAAATGAAATCACAAGAATTTGGGGTATTATAATGAAAAATTTGATTGCAGATACCACAGCAAAAAAGTCCAAGATAGTGATACAGAGTCCACTGGAGACAATTTTAGTGCTAAATGGATAACAACAAAGCACCTATCCCAACCAAATGGACAGCATGTGATGCAGAAAGCTGAGCCTATGGTTGACCCACCCAATGAAGCAGTCAGAGTGATCACGCTCATTACTTGTGAGTATATCACAAATGGTGTTTCAGATATTATGCTCAAACTACCAATAGTCAAGATAAGAAACTGAATAGACTTCATGGAAATGACAAAGGGCTAAAATAGGAACATGGCACCACCTTCATTGGATGGAGGACTTGTTGGATAATGCCCACATTGATGAAGTGGAAAAGAAAATCCACTTGCACTAATCCCAGCAAAGCTGATATTTTGGAGTTGAACATAAACAGTTAAGAAAGCACAGATTTGCAACTGATTATGATCAAAGCAGCTTGTGAGCAAAAGAATGATGTGTTTTTGGCTCAAAAAGATACAGTGTTTTTGTCTGAAGTTCCAATTGGACACCAGATCCCATTAGTTCTTGAAAAAAAATGTCTTGTTCGGGGAAAGAGTTCACAATAGTAACATCAATGGAGCAGTATTTGAGTTTAACAAAAGGGCAACAAATGGAGGCCAGCCAAATACAGGCATCTGGGATCATCTAGAACTAGACATCTGCAATCTAGATTGGCATGCCATAAAAGTGGTCAAAGTTACCAATGAAAACATCAGTCACCACAGTATTAGTATTAGTTCAAGTAATGGCCTGTAATATGAAAACATTGTCAGATCACAGGAGTAGATCACCTACTGCACTTAAAGTTTCCGGATCATTCCCTTTGAATATTACTAGACAGACACATTTCATACACCAACATTGGAGCACACAGATGTTAACACAAGATTCATAATGTCAGAAAATGTCCAACCTCAAATTGAAGAGGGCTAACCTAATGACTAATGATGTGGTAAAGATAAATGGCTTCAAATATTGAATGAAGGTAGTATTTCTGCAGTGAAGAATATGGGCTTTGACAAAGTTGGGGCCTGAAATGATTCAACAAAAGCAAATGATAAAATCCCAATTGGAAGAAGAGTTAGGAATGCATCCCCTGTAGAAGAGCTATGCACCACAAAAATAGTCACAAAAGAGAGAGAGAGTTTCATGAAGTTACAAAAAGCTACAAAATATTGGGAAAGGAGAGTATGGTGTGTTGAATTAATTCAGAGAAGTGCCAATAAAACTTTTTGTGAATGTCTATATCCAATTGAGGAAAATATCAAAACAACAGCAAAAAAGTTGCATACAGATATAGTTTCATTTTCCAAGATGCAGAATACAAAGGTGTAAGACTTTTTATAGTAGTAGTTAGTAGTATTTATTTGAAGAACGGATTGATAATGTCACTCCCCCTTCATTCAATACTAAGACTAAGGAAGTCAGATCACCAGTGAAGGATGTTTTGGGATGGACATTGGATGGGCAGGAAATAAGTAACAGATTTGGATAAACTGCTCAAGAATACTCAAAACAAGGATGTTGTAAGATTAAGAAGATTCAATCAGATTCACATCCTAGTTTATCTGAATTACTTGGAATTCAAACCCAAGTGGGAATCCATGAGAAGATGATACACTTAGTCCATACAAAGGGACAGTTGTAGTCATTTTCAATGTCTTCTTTAAATGGGTTAATCAGTTTGGATTATGCCGGGTGTTGAATGCCTTAATTTCACAAGTATCCAATCATTGATCAAAATATTGTATTATATACCAGTAAGTGTCTGAGACACATATCAATTCAATGATTCAACATCTTATTTGTTTTGCAATTTCACCTTTCTGTTTTGTTTTCTGTTATTGCATTACACATATGTATTATACATGTATAACTAACCATTATTGTCTATTGTCTGACTTAATATTTAATATTACAAGCAATTTTACTAGTAAACTTTGCTGTAAAAATTGAGTCATTGGCCAATAAAACATTATTCTATGCGTTTTGTGTCATTGTTCAGTCATCTAATTTCCCCTTGTATTCAAGCAAAACATTATAGTCATGTGTTGAAGAAAATAGATTATCCCCAATTTAGGGGAAATCAGTGTTTCTTGATCTGGATTATGTCTGATTTGACTCACAGCATAAATATGTGAAGAAAAATTAAGACTCCAATTATTCAGAATAAAAGTTAATTCCTACCTTGAGATAAAATAGAGCAAGTAATTGCACAGATCAATCTCTAAATAATTTTGTCATCATATTATATCTCCAAAAAATTTGCAATAACTAAGTTGTCACTCATTGTAGTACTACATTTTCATATTTTTAACATTGCCAAATAGTACATCATGTTTCCATATTATTCCTTAAAAATCCCTGTTTCTTCTTTAAATGATGAAAATCTGCAAAAATCTTAGCCCCAAAAGATTTTTTTCAATTCCTTGTTTCCCTACCTAAAAAGATTACCTTCTTACCAATGGAACATTGAAAGTGGATATCCAACCTAGTTAGTAATTCCATTTTAGTCCTTCTTTTTGTGACAAATGTTTTTTGGATCTGTGTCTAAATCATTTATCTACAATAGTTTTAGAAATATTTACTGATATAATTAACTATGTTGTTGATCTTGTTCTTTGTAATCAATGGTAAAGGACCAACAGCTTTGTAGTTCATTTCTGTTTCAACAACTTTGAGAAAAGTTTTCAACTTCATTTGGACATCACAAAATTACATGACTGAGTATGTACAACACTTAAAAAATGGGAAAAGACAATTTATGTAAGATAAAAGGAAACAAAGTAGAAGACTGTAGATAACAAATAACAAGTGGAGCAATGCTGATGATTGGCATGAAATGCTATTGAACCTTTCATGGATCATTTCTTACCCACCAAATGTTTCTTGGGGGGGTGCTTAAGAGAAACTATATCATTGCTCATTTTAAGGAAATATTGTAGATTTGGCTTCAACAATAAAAAGCAAAAAATAGTATCATTATGATTTTCTATGTGACTATATGCAGCTACAGAAATTGGCACTATTTCATTTTATTACAATGTACTTGAACACAATGTACATGCAAAACTGGCTTTGAAGTACACAATGATCAATCCATTGACTAGAAGTATTCATTCTTGGGTTAGATGATGTCACAAAATGCAAAAAACATATTACCAAATAGATGTCTCTGAATCAATTAAAAATTGGAGACCAATATTTTTTATCAAGAGAAAGAAATGAAACTCAAAAACAGAATGTCTCTATTACGGCATAAAATGTAACTGCGTTAAAATTTGATCAACCAGTTAATTTTACTAAAAAGGATAACAATAATTGCAAGAAACCCTGTTGAATAGTTTTTGTGCCAAAAATATGGAATAAATGCAGCTGATAGCTTGACTGAAATTAAAACTAAAAGAAAAGACCTCCAAATCCTATGCTGTTGAATATTTCAAATGGTGAGATATATTTACTATTTACTATGTTGTTTTTTACAGGACATATTCACCCAGTTGTAGGTTGTAGGTAGTATTTGACTAATGTAAAAAAGTTTCCAGGTAAATGACATGATCAAAAAGTGCCATAACCAAGTAGTGTGGTGTAACACATTTTTACTATTGATTGAACCAATGTTGACATTTTTTGTTAATGAATTTTTGCATTTATCTTCAGCACCAATGTTGATGTTTTCATTCAATTGATGAAAAGAAAAAAATACTATGTTGGGGCTACTATGGGTTGCTATTCTACTCAACTAACATAAGTAAGGTGAGGATAAATATGAGAAAGAATGAGAGCTATTGTATTCCTGACTAAATGTTGTGGACATGCCTGGCAGGAATGATAATAGGTCCTGCTGTTCCCTATTCGTTTGGTCAAATGAGGTTTGGGAAATGGATGTGAATCTGGGTAGAAACCATTTCTTGTGCCTGAAAAAGATTTGTTCTTTTTTAGTCTGACTCCTGTTTTCCATTCTTGGATATGCTTCATCATTGCCAATGTTAGTGCTAAACCAAACTGTTGTTGAATATAAATATAAAGAGAGTGAGTTGGTGCACAGTACAATTCACCAAAGAAAAGGAAGATTTTTGCTTTTTCAAATTTGAGTTGCTGTGTTAAAAATGTCATTGGGACAAGGGTGGTTGATGGCTTGTGTGCACATAGCCTTTGCTGATGGTTTGTCTGAAGGAAAAGAGATGTTAGTTGCAGGTCTAGTTCCAAAAAAAAACAGGTTAATTCATTGGGCCCATCTGCCATGTGGATTGATTCCAAATGGGATTTAAACCCATTTGTCATTTAGAAATTGTTGGATTATTTCCTCTCCAGTGAGTGATGAATGGTTATATTTGTCTGCCTTTCCCTCTTGTAAATATTTACATCATTTCACTTGTTGCAGATGTGAGTTGGTGTGGGCCATGACAAAGTTAGATCAAGACCAAGCACATTAAATGTGCAAGGGAAGCATCTGGGTTAGTAAGATAAGGGTACATGCATGCAGAAATATCCATCGGGCTTAATTTTGGTGCTGTGGGGATGAGACATATACATTCAGTCATGGCTTTGGTAGAACTGTGGATGTAGTTGACTTTTTCCAAGAGGCAGCGGGGTGAAGAAAGGAATTTGCCCCTGCTTGAGTCATGCATTGCCTTTTTATTATGGCTAACGCAGCTGAATGAATTGTCACCTTTGACGTCATGCTTCATGGCATTCTCTGCACAATCAGAGAGGATTGTTGCTGCTGTAGAAATATTTTGGTACCATAGCAAAAAAATTTGTTAAGCAAGCATTTGTTCAAGAGACAGCACTGATTTTCATCTGCATTACAAACAATAAAATTCATATTATTTTTTAAAATTCGTTATCTAGTTTCTTGGAGAATTTTTCAAAAAAGAAAATCATAAAGTAACTTTTAGGAAATTAGAGTGATGAAATGAAAGGTTTTAAATTGATTTGTGAAAGGATTATGATCATCTTTTTCTTGCCACTTTTGTTGGATGGAAGTATGGTATTAGTTGAACAGTTTTATTTTAATACAATTAGAATGTTACAAAAATAGTTCGTGTTTCAAATAATGCATTAACCTGGCAATCATTACTTCATTCGTTACTACCATAATACCTTTCAACGAAAGAGAACTATTATTTTTAATACAGTCCCAGATAGTCCCAGATACCAATCGCCATCAATTGAAATAAAAGTAAATTCGTTGATGTTTAGAAAATCTTCATCGGATTGATCGATAAGTACTAACACGTAAATCTCAGCTCTCAGCTTTCTGCTCTTCTTCTGGTGAAAGAATAGGTTCCGTTAAACCCTCCCTGGCATCATTCGCCGTTCTATCGATCTCCGTCTTCTCGATCTGACTCGCCATAAACGCAGCGAGTCCGGCAAAAAACCACAATACCGTCGCGACTATGACGCGTTTCGCCCCCCTTCCCATAACACATGGTTGCTCCCATGTCCATTGGTCCCGGTAAGTTGATGCCTGTGACATAATTCCATTGTCAGTGCATAGTTTACTGTTCAATAATAGCAACGAAAGACCTTGAAATAGGCAGCAAATCATGTAAGCCCCTGCTATAGCCGCTAAAGTTCTCATCCCCCCACCCTCACTCTGAGTCAATAAACTACGCAAGTTCATCCCTAGACACAACCCTCCCAAACAAATGGCTGCAACACCAAATATCATCGCACTTTTCCACGCTGCATCTCTACTGAAATCTCTATTTTCGCTGTATGCTTGGCACGTTCCGATATCATGATGGTTACCAGTAAATGTGACGGATTTGGGAAATTCATAGAAGAATACACCAAAATGACGGATAGAATGATAGTCATAATAATCGCCAAAATAATTGTAACCTTCACGGTGATAGTAGAATTCGATAAAGTCGCAGCCGAAGACGCCAAGGATTCCAAAAACGAGGGCGATGATGGCAAATACTCCGGCGAGGACGGTTAGCCTGGACGCTCTGTCGTGAAAAGTGAAAAGGAAAAAGGACACGGGATGGCATGGGCACAGGACACAGGAGATAAGAGATAAGTGGGACGGGCGGGTGATAGAAAGGGGCAGGTTAGCAGACGAGAGACGAGGTTGCGTGAGGTCAAATAGGTGCTAGGCGCCGCCAGACGATCAACCCTGAACCCTGAACCCTGAACCCTGCCTGGATCGACCACACAGAGGCGCTCGCTTTTCACTTTGGCCGTTACAACTATCATAATATCACAATATCACTGATCACTGAGAGGAAACAGTAGGCAGTATAGGTAGTGCCATGCTCCATACTTTTACTCACTGCATTTTCGCCAGCGATGCTTCCTGTGTGGCCCTGCCCGTCTGTTCTCCCCGATTCTCTTCCATGGTTGCGCTTGACTTGTTGGATATAGTAGCCAATGGCTTTGATGTGGCAATCGGTCGGCGCAAGGATGGCGGAAGCTAGATGGAAGCGGAAGCTGACTTCTGACTTGGAGCTTGAAGAAAGGTATCTAGCTCTATTAATAATGAGGCAACTACTAGTTTACGAAAGTGGTATCTTTTGATAGTACTTAGTACTACATCATTCAAACAAGATTAGTTCTATCTAGAGTAGAGAAATTGAGAGATGTCAGAACACAGACCTATCTAGACGAAAACCAAGGTAGCGAGCAGGTAGGTACTTATCTATGTACTTATGTAGCGTGGCCGGCCTGTGGTTCGACGAGCTCGCTAATAATAGTACAATACCATAAGTACTTACCTAGTACGCCTAGTACATAGGGTAATGTACTAACTGAAAAAAAATAAGGTCTTTAGCAACGTATTTCAAAAATACATGACGTGTCAAGTAAATAAAACCACAAAAATATTTTTAGATTCAACCGCAGAATACTTAGGTTTTTGGACATACAGGGTATGGTAGTTTTTACAGATTGTTCGCGGATAAAAAAGTGTCGAATCCAAAAATATCGCCAATTTTTGCCAATTTTTGCAAATTTTTTTTGAGTAGCATCAATAAGTACCTACAGGTGAAAACATTTTTTAATGTTTTAAAGAAATCTTTATAAATTAGGTACAATCTACAGGAGATCCACCGCCAAAACGTTTTGATTTTAACAGAGGTATGACTTTTTTGGACAGAAATATGCCAAGGGCCCTCAAAAAAGTCGTCTGGCGTGTGGCGGGAGGATGGAATGGCTGTGAGTAACAGAACTAGAGAGAATCAATTATTTTGGCAGATTTTAGATTTTGGCGATTTTCCATAAGTAAATATTACTACCCTTTTTGTGTGTGTGTGTCAGCTGTGTGTGTGTGTGTGTGTGTGTTAACTTCAGTCATTTATTAATATTTATCTTTTAATTAACTAGAATGGTAATTCAATTCAAATAGACTGGAAAATTTACTCGTTCTTGTCATTTTTGATTTGGATCTTGGATGGTCATTTCAAAGTAAAAATATTGTATTGGATCGAGTTATGGTAGGTATGGTTTTAATTATTTTTGAATGTGTCGAGCATCCGTCATGCAATCACTATGTAGCGCTCTTGATTAACTAGAACAGCGACAATGGTAGATCGTTGTCGAAATCTTGAGGGATAACTTGGGATTGCTTGTGGGATTGATCAACTTGGGGGACTTGAGGTCGCTTCAGTAAGTATGTGACAAAGGCACGCGGGGCTCAGAGGCACCATGCGGTATCGTCTCACGGCATCGCACGCGAGGTGCATGTCGCTGACGACGATGCATGTGCTTACGCAGCGACAGGCCGTATTTTGCTGGTGTGGCAAAATAAATCAACGCCATGGGTCTAAAATAATAGTGCTCCATGGCGTTGGTCGTCGTAACGGAAAACGCCGTCGTGGAGGGGACGCAGCCGGTTGCGTGAAGAAGGGGGCCCCAAGCCGAGGCTGCAGGTTGTAGCCGAGGGCTTGGAGGATGTCTTTCGAGACACACGTAGTGTATAACGTAGAAGATGATGATAATAATACGATCGTAGGCAATGATGAACCACATAATGGGTTTTATCGTTCCGTCTGTCACTAGGCGGATTAGTGTTAGGCCAGCATCATATTTTGGTGCCAACTGTCGGCAAATATGATGCTGTAGCCATCTAATCCAGTTAGCTCCTTGGCGGCCCTATCAAATCGTCATCGTCATTTCTCCTTGGTTGAGGGTGGGAGATAAAATTTTTTTTGTTCCCGCCAGAATCTACGGAGTTCCCACGTAGGACATATGGAAAAATCTCATTGCGGTTCGTGGCGAAAACAATAAAAAATTCCATCTAGTCCCAAAAAATACACACGGAAGACCCGCTCAGGTTATTCCATGGAAGAAATCCATCCACAACACAGTAGATAATCATCTATACCATAATGAACAAATGTAGACCACTGAGTCTGTCGGAAAGTGCTCTATAAGAGATTTCCGATTTTGTAGATCATGGTCACCTGTTTGTATGTGTGTGTGTGTGTGTGTGTGTGTGTGTGTGTGTGTGTGTGTGTGTGTGTGTGT
>JALLOT010003891.1:0-10774 GCA_036939595.1 Thalassiosira livingstoniorum | reverse complement strand
CAACATATGTTGGTTCAGTAATGGCCTGAAGAAAACATGAACTCTTCTCCTTTTCGGAGAACACCTGACCCCTCTTTCGAACCAGATGGAAGTACAAGCCCATGGCCTTAGCAAACTTGTAAACATTTTTGTAGTCATCCCAGATGGGCTGTCGTATTTCTTTTGTAGGATGAAATGCCGACACTGCCATTGCCAGGAGACGCCAAAGTACCCAAAGCAATCCATCAAATCTTGATTGTCCAACGGTAGCAGTTTTCCCAGAATGTTAAATAAAGCTTTTGTCATTGACTCCAGTTGGTGGAGACCCATACCCGGTGGGCATAGCCCAATCTGATTGAACCAAACCTCAATAGAATCAAACAGTGTCAAAGCCACATTGCATGGCAACAAGTCAAGTTGCAAGAAGGAATAAAAATCAACTACCCAATCAGCCTGAACTGACTTCAATGCACGAAAGGTGGTGGGATTGGATAGGGTCTTGGTCACTGGACCACTGTCTTTTCGTGAATCCCAGGTTCCCAAAATCGTCCAATGTACGTCCATCAAAGCGAGCTGAGTATCATGGAAAGTGTATCCAATGCAATAGAGAAAGCCCTCCTCCAATCGTCGGACACCATCATTCCCATGTTGATACTCCCATTGTGATATGACACCTCGACCACTGCTCTGATGTGTTCCTTCATTGTGACGGATACTAGGTGAGAATTGCACAAGACTCAGTCCCCCTGGTGAGTTCCAAGCCTGAGAAGGAAAACCATCCGATTGGTCCACTGATGTATTTGTATTCCCTTGATGTGACGGATGATTATGTGGACAGGCATCTGGTGATGGTCACTGTGGTGAAGGTCGCTGTGGAGATGGAGAAGGTGGTGATGTTTGTGAAGACTTTTTGAGCGTGGTGTTGTTGGAGGGTTGAGTGGCAGTGCCGTTAATAGCTTCATAATCTATGTTGGTCCATCTCCGTTCCCCCCCAGAATCCACATTTGAATGAGGATTGTTCTTTTCAGCAACATTGTTGGAAGTCCCCTGGTGTGGCTCTGCCTGGCAGGGTGGGGATAAAGTGTTTTTGTTTGGAATTCTATCTTTCAATCTCACAGTTTGACTCACCACCAGTGTATCTGCCTGATGTGTATCCACCAAAGGTTCAAATTTGTTATAAATATCCTCGATTGATTGGGAAGGTTGGGATATCCTCAATTGATTGGGAAGGTTGGGTAACCAGCTCATCCAACGCCTCCTGTGGGTCCACTTGCACCTCTGGCAGTGGAAGGCATGCCTCGTCCAACTTGTCCATTGCCGTGCGAATTTTGCACCGGATCTTAGCAGGAACCATGACTTCACATTCATTTAATTCTGTAATTGCATTTGTATATATTTCATCCACCACTTTCTTCACCTGATCCAGACGGCCAGTAGATTCATCTATACTGTCCTGGACCTTTTGTTGGATCCACTCCTTCAGCTCCTTAGCCGGAGGTAATTCCCCATCATATCTCAATACGTTCTCCTCTGCTGCAAGGACCGCATCCCTGATCTCAATGATTTCCTTACGCCACGCCTGCACCAACTTTGCATCTTTCCATGTTCGTTGCATCATGGCAGATACCAAGAGGAGTTTGTTCTCCATATTGAGCTCCCTAGACACAATTTCTTCCATCATTGTAGAAGCATTCTTGTATAATTTCTCTGCCGCTTGCATGGATTCCCATGCCTCCATCATGCACCTTTCCGCACGCAACTCTCTCATTCTGGCATCATGCAATGCATCAGTAGTATTTTGAATGACTTCTGCCATAAATTGGCATTCAGCGGTTGGTTCCACAGAGACACAACTGCTGTCTGGAGATGAGCCCTCTTGGGCCAAGTCCTGTTCCAATTCATCAAAATCCCAAGGAATACGCTGCTCCTCTAACTGTACATCATTGTCTTGACTCTGTTCCGACAGCTTATCCACTGCAGTATTATTCCCCGCCATTGCACTTAGTTCCTCCATTTCCAATCGCAAATTGTTGTCAAATTCCAAAACACTCTCTGCAATTGGAGCCGTCACCTCATCCCTCTTATCCGCCAGAAGCTCCTCGGCCAAACTTGAACTCTCCGATTGGTTATCATTCCCCTTCTTTGAATTACCAGGGGTGGCCATCGAATTATTAGAGGAGGAAGAATCCCCCTCAGCTAGACCTTCCCATCAATTTTCATTGGCAAGTGCCCGCTGCCTCAAATTCTCCAAGGTCGTAGGACCTGGAGTGCGAGGGATGGTGGAGGTTGTTGTTGTCCACCCTTCGTCATCCTGGGCCCGATTGGTCTGTACTCAGCCCCTTGGGGGTGGGAGTGGAGGAGGTGTGCCCTTCTGGGCCGCCGTAGACAGTTTGGAAGTGCCCGTAGGCATCTTATTTGAGAAAGCCGCACTGCAGCACCTACTCCCTATTACACTGGGAGAATACCCCCAGTGTCTCTCTTCTCAGTGCTGCAGGCAAAAAAATTTTGGTGCTCGTAACCTGATGATCCCACTCCCCAGCTACTACTGCCTTGGTGGCGTACTAGACAAGGAGATAGATAGGATAAGTAAGTACTTATAATATATATATCTACTTAGTCCAACACCCCCCCACAGTTCCATAACCCCAGTTATGGGATTGGAAAAGACACCAACATTGCAGCATAGTCTGCAAAAAGTTTAGCAGCTGCTGCTGCTGCTGCTGGCAAAAGAGCAGTGATACTCTCTGGCATCGGTGTGGGTAGAGGGGCATCATCACAATCAAGAGTCAAACAAGAAAATGCAGGCGAGTATGCAGGGGGAACGTGGCCCAGCAAATAATCAATATGTCTGTGGCACAAGATCCTGGCAGTGGGCTTTGTCAAATGGTCAGCCATAGTAAGAGAAGTGGGGATCCTCTCTAGCCAAATCAAATCACATTCCACCCACTCACACAATGCAAAATATTTAATATTGATATGGTGAGTTCGAGGCGTAGGTTTTTGAGCCATTGCCATCGCCGTGCAGGCATCATTATCCTCATAACCAACTGATGCTGCTTTCTGTGGGATCCCGAGGTCCCACATGACACTTCGACAATAGAGAATCATTTTCCCCAGATCGGAAGCTGTCATAAATTCCCCTTCCGTGGACGATTGCGCCACTGTTGGTTGCAATTTGGCTTTATATCCAACAGTTCCTCCCGCAAGTCGAACACACATGCCTCCAAAGGAACGTCTTGTCAAGGGGCATGCAGCCCAATCCGAATCCACGTAACCATGCACGTCCAATGGACCATGCTCTGGTCGACCGTCCATTAACAAATCTTTCAAGTTGCTATTGATCGTTGGAGGGTCATGGAAAGGAAGGTCCATGTTCGGAGTTACTCTCCAATATGTGATTCCATCTTCTTTGGTCACATATAGGTACTTCAACATATGCTTGACAGCTTTATAATGGATTTCAGCTGGGCAGGCACTCGATTGAGCGCACTTAACAATGGCATATGAAGTATCGGGACGGCAGCACGTCATAGCATAGATGACCTCTCCCACACCATTCCTATAGCCAATCTGCATCTTTTTCTTCAGTTGGTCCTGGTGGCTTGGGTCGTGGTTTCCCACTGCCTCCAACAATTGACGTAAGAAGTCTGGGGATGTTGGGAGTGGGGTAGGTCGGTCTTTGGTGATAAGGATGGATGGCATCCAAGTAGAGAGATAAGGTTCGCATATTTTCTCGATGTATGTTTGGCAAGAAATTTTAACATATTCTTGAGACTGTAGGACGTCCATTCCATTAAACATGGTTACAATGCCCTGTCTCTTGATGGGGATTGATAAAGCGTCATCGATGCTATCCAATAAAATTTCTGCCACCAACTTGACTGCTGTCGCGATAGCAAAGTCATCAACCTGGCGTTTAAAAAGTACCCGATGATTCTGGATTAAGCCTGAATATAAACAGGGCTCATGTACTGTAGGTTGGAGGCCAAGACTGCGAAGAATGGAGTCAGCATGTTTTTCCCAAAGTCTTGGGGCCTCAGGATGACCTTGCATTGCTCTTAATACCGGGGCGACTGCTCCTTTTGGGATAGGAGGACGGTTCTTGCAATTGACCCACCAATTGCAGAATGCCTTGTCAGGGCGAATGTAGAATCGTTGTTTCGGAGGTGGGGCCTCCCCGAAGGCGTTGCTGACGTCAGCGCCAAATATTAGGAGGTTCTCCGCTGCAGCAGCCGCATAGAACATTCTCGAGCTCGTATGCTCAACACAGTTTGCATACGTATGATCCAGAATGCGTACTTGTCCCCCGCGAGTGGAACCGTCACACGCCATCCGAGCCTTCTTTCTCTTGTCGAGAGGTTTCTCAGCATACGTCCAGACAACATTGAAGACCGCAACTGCATCGTCCACCATCTCTGGTTCGCCAAACATGTACTGGGTCTCATATTGGTCCAGTTGAACCCACTCTGCAGTTTCCCACTCTAGCCAGTCCTCCTGCTTTAAAAGTTTTCCACGGGTGAGTTTTTGTGCTTTGCTGTTGTAAGTCATGACGCCACCAGAAGTTTTAACCGTAAAAGCCCTTGGGCATGCAGGTAAGACACTGCAGTTGTCCCGCATCCACCTCGTATTTAATTGATCGATGGAAACCTGAGGGATGCCGTCATTCGTCAAGCCATGCTTAATCTCCGGGTGAGATAGGAGCAATTGACACTCCTTCTGGTTGTCATCCATAGCTTGTTTGATAGCCGCGGAGACCTCTTCCATCGAGTGAACCTCTTGACCATGCACCTGAATAAGCCATGCACCCTTCATTCTTGAACGCCATCGTGGAATCCTAGCGGCTGGTGTTCCTGGTGTCATGTGCGTAATAATCAGCCTGTCATCCAACTGTTCGCAATTGAGACCTGCATTTGGATGGTTGTTGATGTCAAAAAGGCGCAGACGAATAGATTCTTCGAAGGCATCATGGTAAGGTGTTGGAGACATATATATCTGTTGGATATCTCGCTGGGAGATATCAAATTCAACCACCACCTTAGCGTCCTCCGACAACTCAATCAGATGATCCTGGCGTTGTACTTTGGCGGCTGCCGCCGCTGTTGGTAATGTACTCGCAAATGTGGGGATAGCCGTGAGCCGAATGGGGAGGTGAGATTGTTTGGCCTGAGGTGGTACGGTGTGGAGGACCTTGTCGAGGTCCATAGGTGGATACGGTGCCACCGGGCGTGGCCTGTCATCTGGGACTGTTGTTTCTTCATCTTCCGCCTCCAAGCCCAGATCGTATAGCAACTGAGCCGCTGGTGGCCTGGAGGGTTGGAGATACCACGCCTCATCGAAGACGGCGTGGTGGCAATGCTTGGTGATGCCAGAAGTGAGATCCAAATAGTTGATGTTTTTAGCAGTGGCGGTAAAGCCTAAAAAGATGCCAGTGAAGTCGTGACGGTCAAGTTTTGCTCGTCGATGGCCAGTTTGCTTCACACACACCCGTGCCCCAAATGTCCTGAGGTATTTCAAGTTTGGTCATCGTCCAAACCATCCTTCGAATGGAGTTTTCTGTGTAATGCGGTGAACCCGACGGTTATGGATGTATACTGCGTGAATGAGTGCTGCCGACCAATAAATGGCAGTGAGTCCCGCCCCATATAGAAGAGCACGGACCGTCACAGCCAGTGTGTCGTTCCAAATCTCCACACCTCCGTTTTGCGAAGGAGAGTCGGCTCCCGTAGGCTCCACCGTATAATTGAAGTCCTTCAGCATCTTATCACGGAAGGCCTTGCTCTTGGCCAACTCCCCCCCGTTGTCACATCTTATTTGTCCACCCTCCTTGAGTCCAAAAGTTGCCAAAAAGAGTGACATCATATCGATGGGCGGCTCCTTTGACTTGCACAAGAACACCCACACATGACGAGAAGCTTCATCCACCACAATCAGATATGAATTGAAACCATCGTAGGATGTCACAACCCGATCAGTCTTTAAGTTTGGTTTTGAATAATCGGACTGAGATGCACGCATGAAACCAAAGTCTCCAAAGAACCTCTCACCCCTTGCTGCTGCTTTTTCCGGATGAGTACCAGCCGCCTGACGTCAAATACGGGCCTGTTCCTTATGATCAATAAATCTAAACGGATGCCAGCTGAATTGGTTAGGGGTTCCATCCACATGGAGTGGCAGTACCTCAAGTTGGGATTCGCCACAGAAGCCCAAACGTGCTGCCCACAATTCAGATTCCAGCTGTCGGTCCTTTGTAGTGGCATGGTGCCTCGGTTTTGTTCTTGGGACATGCGAAGCTCTTTTGCCATGAGTGTCAGTTTGTGTAGCCGCTGTAGCATTGAGTTCGGGAAAGACGGGAAGTTCAGTGGAAACACGATGATCCACTGTATACTCATCAATGTGACAATAATACAGGCCATCCTGACTCGACAGGGGAATGGACAGTGTCACGTTGTCAGAGGAGTCGAAGAACCGAACCACCCCCGCCGCACCATCTCTGGTACCCTCTTGTTGCCATTTGACCCAGTCCGTGCTGGAGTCAATTATCGCCTGCGGTGATATAATCGTATCGTTGGCGGTTGGACAGAGAAAACATGGCTGAAAGAAAATGTCGCCATCTTCTCGTGGGAGAGGGAGGAGGCCTCGGTGTGTGCACATAGCTTCCATTACTGGGGTCTCAGCCGAATCCCCAGCAGCTAACCCAATAGCAAAGGGTTGGATAGCTTGCAAATCAACCAACATATAGCGGTGTGGGGTTACACAAAGGTTGGCCCCTGTGTCGACCAACGTCCCATCTTTGTTCCGAGTCCTCTGCAACTTGTAACATGATGCCCTATCTGTAATGCCAATAGCCCGCATGGAGCCCGCAATATGAACAACCGTGTCATTGAGGGCAAACACATCTTCCACGTCGTTGTGGTGTTGAACGTCTGCGTCGCTGTAAAACGACCATTCTGGGAAAGCCTCAACAGAGCGTGGAGACATGGGACATTTCAAAGCCTCCTCCAAAGAGCCTGGAGGCGACTTCCCGTGTCCAACCATAGGTGGTGTATGAGGACGCTGAGTGGGGCCAATGTTCGGTTTCGGAGGGGGTCGGTCAGCCTGAATTGTCTTGACCCATCTCTCAGCTGGTAGTGGATCAAAATACTCCGATTCCACCGAACTAAAACTGTCATTCCCAACAGAGCTCTCGTCACCAACACTCGATTCATCACTGGAACTGGAATCATCGTCCCCTAGATTCAGGTGGAGTAGTGCCGGCATACTACCAACAGATGACTCATCATCTGAGTGAGGAGACTCCATTGTGTTTTCCATCTTGGGGACAAGCCATGGTGGGGTTGCCGTCATAGCCTGCACGCTTTTTCGGAGAGGTAAACTCCCGTCATACCCGCATGTAGGATGGTGTGAAGGCGCCCCCGATACTTTGCCATGGCCGTCCAAGGGAGAGAGAGCCGGAGGCCCTCACTCCGAATCATCAAAGGCAGGCCAAGTCGTCCAATCCATCTCCATTTCGACTTGGTCCGCTGAAAGCCCTGTTTCCTCCAAATAGGCCTTCATGATTTGCCGTGGTTTGCGGCAAGGGTTCTGCAAAGCCTCAAGGAACCGATTATGCCATTCCTCTTCTACAGTGGCACACGTGGCGGCATTCCCATCTTGCTCTATGTAACGCCTGATCCACAGAGCCATCGCCAATTGGTCGCACGTATTGGCCTCGTGCCCCGTGCGGTGGCATGCCTTACACTGTTTGGAGTGATCCACCTGTCGACGGCGTGTTGGGAATGGTTTTCTCAATGGTGGCCGTTGAGAAGGCAGAGACGAGCCTCCTTGCCTCTCTCTCCGATTCTCCTTCATGGGTCGGGGATCATATGATCGAGCCACTGTTGGTTCATACCCCTGGACATGTGCCGTTGGTGTTGACAATGTCTCTACCTCAGTGCCTGCCGTGATGGTGGACGGAGTCCAATGTGAGGTTGAAGCATCCACCATCCGTACCCGAGGTCTGTAGTCCAAAGCGGGGTCAGCCATTACGTCGGACATAGTGTCCTTAATCCGACTAGCCAATGCCAAAATTTGCAGGTTGTCTGGAAGGGGTCGATCCCAATCCTCTTGATCACCCACTCTATCCACCAGCAGACGAAGACCCGCCACTACACCCACATAAGTGGGTTCATTGATGGACTGCAGAAACCTAGAGCTCTTTTCCTTCTCGGAAAATACCTGTCCCCTCTTCCGTAGGAGTCGGAAATATAGGCCCATAGCCTTGGCAAATTTGAACACATTTTTGTAATCGTCCCAAATCGGTTGGCGAATCTCTTTCGTTGGATGAAACGCCGGCACCGCCATTGCCAGGAGGCGCCATAGTAGTCTATATCCGTTTGCGTTGTCCTGGTTAATGTAGCCATAGCAATCCAGTAAGTCTGGATTGTCCAATGGAAGAAGTTTACCAAGAACATTGAACAGGGCCTTAGCCATAGTCTCCAGCTTGTTCATCCCCATGCCCGGTGGGCAGAGACCCATCTGATTAAACCGTACCTCAATGGAGTCGAACGGGGTCAAAGCCACATTACATGGGAGCAAGTCAAGTTGAAGGAATGAGTAGAAGTCGACTACGGCATCCGCCTGGATAGACTTTAAAGCCCAAAAGGAGGTGGGATTCGACAGTGTTTTCATCACTGGGCCACATTCCTTCCTCGTGTCCCATGTCGCCAAGATTGTACGATGTACCTCCATCAGCGCAAGTTGTGCATCATGAAAAGTGTATCCAATCCGATGAAGAAACCCCTTGTCCAGCCGTCGCAATCCCTCAGGACCATTCTGGTAATCCCATTGAGAAATCGTCCCCCGACCGCTGTGCTGAATGTGATTCTCCTTCTGCCGTATGGGTGAAAATTGCACCGGGCTGGGTCCCTCCGGCGAGTTCCACACCTGTGAACGAAAGCCATCAGACGGTGCGAATGGAGGAGATTGATGATGTCGTTGTGTGGAAGGTTGCTGTGTAGGGTCTGGCGATTGGCGTGGTGGGGAAGGACGTTGTGGAGAATTGTGTTTGTTGGTTCGTTCAGGATGCTTATTGGAAGGAGCCTTTGATGTGTGCTGATTGGCAGTACCATTAATTTCATCGTAATTCACATTCGACCATCGTCTTGCCCCCCCAGAATTAGTAGCAGCTGTATGATTTTTCGTATTGGTGGTGTTCAGAGGCGTCTCCCCAGAACGCTCCTCTGGGTGGGGTGGGGAACGCTCAACCGGCTCAGTTTGTCCCTTCACCGTTGTTTCTGCAGATGGCTCCTCCACCAACGGTTCAAACTCATTATACAACTCCTCCAAATTTTGTGAGGGTTGTGTTGCCAAATCGTCTAAGTCCCCCTGGGGTTCCACCTGAACCTCTGGCAATGGTAGTTTTGCCTGCTCCAATTTATCTAAAGCCGTTCGAATCTCACAGCGAATCTTTGCACGAACCATGACCTCACACTCGTTCAATTCTGACATCGCATTCTTATATATTTCCTCCACCACCTGTTTGACATGATCCAGGTGGCCTGTGGAGTTGTCAATGCTGTCCTGCACCTTCTGCTGGATCCACTCCTGTAACTCCTTTGCTGGTGGCAATTGATCGTCGAAGCTTAATACGTTCTCCTCTGCTGCCAACACCACATCACTGATGTCAATAATTTCTTTTCGCCATGATTGTACCAGTTTGGCATCCTTCCTCGTTCGTTGCATCATAGCCGACACTGAGAGCAGTTTATTTTCCATGTTCAATTCTCTCGATACGATTTCTTCCATCATAGTAGATGCCGTTTTGTACAATTTTTCAGCTGCCCTCATTGAATCTCTGGCTTCCATCATGCACCTTTCCGCTCGCAGTTCTCTTGTCCTGGCCTCATGCAGTGCGTCTGTTGTGTTCTGTATGACCTCCGCCATAAATTGTCGTTCCGCAGTTGGCTCTGTAGAGACTCTGCTGCTGTCAGGAGACGAACCCTCCTGGTCTAAATCCTGATTCAGTTCCTCGAAGTTCTGAGGTATCCGTTGCTCCTCAAATTGCATATCATCATCCTCCTTATTGTGCTCCGCCAGTTTATCCACCGCTGCATTGTTCCCCGCCATTGCACTAATCTCCTCCATTTCTGCCTGTATATTGTTATCCATTTCCAATACACTTTCTGCTATAGGTGTTGGCACTGCATCCCCCAAATCCGCCAAGAGTTCATCTGCTAGCTTCTGTGCTTCTTGTTTGGCGTCCGCTCCTTTTGTCGAATCTCCCTGGGTGTCCGTGGAATTATTTGAGGATGATGAGTCCCCATCCGCTAGTCCTTCCCATCGATTTTGATTGGACAGTGCTTGTTGGCGTAATCTCTCCAATGTCGTAGGAGCCGGAGTGCGAGGGATTGTAGATGTTGTTGTCGTCCACCCCCCATCCCTAGGTGTTGTAGTTGGACCATTGTCCCGAGGGGGTGGCGGTGGAGGTGGCGTGCCCTTCCGGGCCGCCGTAGACATAGGGTTTGTCTTCAGCCGATGACTGTAACGGCGATGAGTCTTTCCCTGTTTTGGTGGCGGAGGTGGCGGAGGCGTCGATGCCTCCCCTGGACGACGACGGCGTGTCATCATCCCATCCAGTGTGGACTGTCGTGTGGTATTGCCCGTAGGCATTGTTTCTGAGGAAGCCGCACTGCAGCACTGTCTTCCTGTATCTAGGGGATCCCCCCCCCAGAGTCTCTCCTTTCAGCGCCGCAGGCGAAAAATTTTTGGTGCTCGTAACCTGATGATCCTACTCCCCAGCTACTACTGCCATGGTGGC
>JALLOT010003890.1:0-10775 GCA_036939595.1 Thalassiosira livingstoniorum | reverse complement strand
TGCGCCAACTCATTTGAGTCATGGAATACACCTACATTATGTAAGGATGACTACAACTAAAATTTCACTCCCTGTTCCGCCCTTCCTTAGATATATTATGTGTTTTACCCAACTTTGTCAAATTATATGTCGTCTAGATTTCAGTTTACCATCATAACCATATTATGCAGTCTTTATGAGGCTTGGTAAAAATTTGTCAAGAATGTATGAATTTTCTGGTAAAATCATTGCTACATTTCAATTGTTGTATTATTCTGAGAATGCTACACAAGTCATTAGTGATTTTTTGTTCTAGATCTTTCCCTCTTTTGCATGATTCATTGTGATGCCTATTATGTTTAAGACTTGCCATAATTTGAAAAATTTAATTTAGGTATTAGACTATATGATTTTGTAATACCTAGATTAAATGAAATTGTATTCTAATTTCACAACAATATTATTGTTTTCTCAGAAACTTTTAATTACACCATCATTATCTGGCTTCTAAAATATTTTCAGCATATGAACTAATTTTATCTTTCAAGTTAAACAAGAAATGAAACCCAAGGTACCTGAATCTTTTTTGAAGCAAAAACACCATTTTGAGTAATCTAGTGGTATGATTTTCATTAATACATCTTGCCTGCATATCAGCCTACCAGTTTTGGGATCAAATAAGTTTCGGCAGAGTAGTGATTGAAATCTTGCTGTGAGAGGGAGGTCAGCTGACAGCCTTTAGTGAATAAACAAAGATAAATGCATGATTTTTGTGTGAGCTCCCCTACCAAGCTGTGATATTAAATATTTCTGGCAAACAGCATGTACTTGAGTAAACTTATTTGGAAAGATGACAGCCAAGCAATGATTTTTATTGAAAGTGGTGGAACAATGGATCGGTGGTGTTTTGAGAGACTTGCTATGACCAATTGCTGAGAAATTGGTCTCAAATATACAAATGTAAGTATTGACTCTCTGTCTTGCACAAGATCATTCAAATATGCCTGTTGAACTTCAGCATCATTATCATTTTTATCACACAGTCATCAAATGGCAGCATATCATGTATTGGTTACAAAAGATGGTGAAACAGACCTAAGAGGAGTGACAGTACTTAAATCAAAATGTTTATTTCTACAAAAGTAGATGCATATTATGTGCATCATATGTGTCAAATTACTGTATTTGGACAAGATCCATGTATCCACCATGTCCAATTTTGTACTAAATTTATGAGAAGAAATAATAATGCACAGATAATACAAGGAAGACTTGGCATTTACAAATAGAATGCTGATAAACACCTATAAAAATTACCAAGATGGGGAAGGTCTCCCCTTAATTTATTGACACAGCAACATTTTTGCTGTCATATTTTTGCAAAACTAACTTTGGTAGATTTCTGATGAAATGAAATAAAGCTGACCGACGGTAAATCTCACTTCTTTGGTCTCTGACACTTCGAGTGTTACTGATTGATGAAAGCACGTAAGGCAAAAGGGCTATTTCAAACTCTTCACCAAATGGTTTTCCATTGAAATAGCGTTCCGGCCTCAAGAAATCATAATCCAGGCCTTTTCGAAAGCGAATTAATTCTTTGTTGTCCCAGCTATTCAGTTCCAGCAAAGAAGTTTTTCTGTGGAGAGGCGGATCCAGTCATCTGTTTGAACTTCCTGGATTGAATCATTGTAGAGCCGAAGAGAAAGTTTAAATGTATCCCAATCATTTTCAGGTTCGTCTTCGATGCAAGACATAGATAATGTCTTCAAAGATTTGTTTTGTTTCAAACCTTTTGCAACAGAGGCAATCAATTGATCCATGATATCTCTACCGTAATTGTAGAAGCCCAAATTCAATTTAGTCAATTTCGAACTTTCATTTTCGAGTAAACAAGCCACGTCTGCAACCCAAGTGTTGTCCTCGAAATCGACAAATCCATCTTCATCCTCATTCTCATTGTAGATATCCCAAATTTCCAGATCTTCTAACTGTGGCAGTTCCCCCAATAGTTTGAAGAGGTCTGAAAACACTTTTGGGTTGAATTCAATATCACATAATTGAACGTCTTGAAGGGAAGTACGTGAGCCAATAGTAGGTACCAAAACCTCAAAGTTTGGTTGGTGCCAGCTGTAAATTTTGAGTACGCTAATATTTGGATTGTTTTCAATGAGAGATGCCATAAGAGGAGAGACTTCCTCCGTTAACGTCGAATCTTCAAATACACCAATCGAAAGATGACTGATGGATCTGTTATTGGTCAATCCTCGCCAGAAATCTACCATACCTCTTGCATTAATTGGATTGAAATCGTCCTCGAATCCAATCAAACAAAAATCAATCTTCTTTAAACAGGTATTTTTCCCAACAGCAATTCCCACCCGCTCCCATTTTCCATTGGCTTCCAAATTCAGCAAGCTCCATTCAAGGCTTCCGAAATGTATAGGCAGATCTGTGAGTGCTGGGTCGTTTTCTTCAATTTGTAGCAGGATGCTGCGCGAGTCTGACATCATGAAAGGAGGAGTACAGGTTGTCTCTTGTCAAAAGGTTAGGAGTATTGTTCAAGCAAACAGAGATTTTGTTCTTGATCACTGAATACTGACACTAAATGGATGAATGGGTGGACTGTAATTGTGGCAAGAGTGTCTTGAAGTCAAAATGCTCTGGCCTCTCACCATCTAACCGGGTAAAACTGAATGGAGAGCCCTCTCTATCTATCTCCTTGTGAACTTTGCCACAACGATGTAGGTTCACGACCGACTATGGGCTGTGGGCGTGGTGTGATGGCAATGCATGATCAATAGTTGTGCCATCGTGTCGTGTGCTGTGTGCTCTAGAGTATGGTAGGTATTACTTCTTACTACCATACTTACTATCTTCTATCTACTAGCTTCTACTACTATCTAGGAGTATATAATAATGTTACAGGATGTTTAAATGAAACTATAAGTACTGGAAATGAAAGACAGGAACAAAAGGTTATACATGAAATTCTTCATCAAGAAGGGATGAATCATCATCATCCGGTATTGGGACGCAAGCCGCAAGTGAAGCCGTACGTGTTGAAGGGGAGAAGCCAGGTGGAGGAGGTGCAGGGTAGGTAGTGGGCGAGGTGGTGAGGAAATGGGCTGGGGAGTCGTAGGGCTCGAAGTCGCAATCATTGGCAAATTCGTGTTCTTCTTCTGGCGTTGGTGGTTGGAGCTTGTTGAGTGTGACATCTCGGATGTGGAGAGCAAGAGCATTGGTGATGGCTAGTCCAATTTTCCCGAGGAAGAACTTCGAGGGAGTTGGTGATGTGTATGAGCCACCAAAAAAGTGTTGGTCAGGGAGTTTCTTTTGCTGCCATGCCCGATCTGCAAGTGGGAGGATGCCGTGGTGTGTTGAAGCGGAGGTGACACGTTTGTACATGTTTGCTGCGGCTGTACGCCCGGCACGGAATGGTGCATAAGGAGTGGGTGGGATGCCTCCGCGGAGATAGTATTCAAAGAGAGGTCCCCATCGTCCAAGCGGGCTAATGGCCATGGGCAGGAGCACTTTGTTGTCGCGTAAAAGTCGTAGGATGATATTGTCACCAGAAATGGTTGTGCTAGTGGTGGTGTTGGTGTCACTGGCCCTGGCCAGCTTTCGCCTCTCCTTTTCCTCCAGATGCCGAGCAGCATAGGCTGACTGATTGGTGGTGGCATCCTTTGGTAGGGCTGTGAGGGAAAGCGGCGGAGTGATAGTGACGTCAATGAGGATTTTGGAGAATTTGCATGGAGGGACTGGGTTGGACATGGTGGTGGACGGGAGCGGGCGATAGCCGATGTCTCCCGGGCGGAGCCCGGGATGTCCTGGGACTTCGTTCTTCGGTTCGATTTCAATGCAGGCGTTTGAAGAAAGGAGGTTAGCCGTGGTGAGGATTGTTTTCAATGGACGCGGGAGGGCATTGCGGACTCTGTTGTGGACGATGATTTTGGAGATGCGTCTGCAGCTGAAGATGTGGTTGGCATGCGGGTCGATGGTTTTACCGCAGAGGCAGGTTGGGAGCGCTGTAGGGTCGAAGACTGGGAGGAAGAGCTTGCGTTGGAGGTTGATGCAGAAGGTGTCATTGGGCTGTCGGTTTGACTCATCACTCCTGGACATGGATACGAGAGGTAGGGACGTGTGTTCTAGGAGAACGTCGTCTAACACAAGATGAAGGTCCTTGGGTGCGATGGTGGTGAGTGACGCCTTTCGACTGAGGCTGCTGGCGGTGCGGAGTCGGTCGCGGGTGCTCTTGGATGAGGAGTAGTACATGATGTGGTCGTAGGCGTCAGGACAGGTGGATGGGGTGCCGTGCATGATGATTTCGGGAAGGAGAGAGGCAAAGGATTGGAGGATGCGTGAGTCACTATTCATTGACTGGAGGAAGAGGTTCGCGATGGTGGGTGGGACGTGGATTGAAGGGGCCTCTTCACGATGGTAGAAGCCGCGGACTGCATATCTGGTGGCCATGCACATTGAGACCACGAAGTCGGGAATCGCTCTGGAAGAGGCGTCCATGAGGCCAAGCCCACCATCGGCGACGGAGAGGTAGGCGATTAGATTGGAATGGGCGGGAAGGGTGGTGGTGGAGAGGAAATTGCCAATGAAGGTGGTAACGAGTTGGTCGCAGCCGGTAGACAGTGGGCCATTCCACTCATTCCAGCGGTCGTGATTGAGTGGAGTGTGGCAGTAGAGGACCTCCGAAGCCAGGAGATGCGGTAGCTTGTGCAGAGTGCACATTGCAAAGAGCCGTAGTGCGGTTTGCTTGTCGGAGACTGTGTGGAGGAGGTTGGCCGCGTCTTGTTGTGCTATTTGCAATTGGTCAACGAAGAAGGAGGACGCAAAGGAGCGTGAGCCAACTGGTTGGCCAAGGAGACGGAGACCAGTTGTGATTTCGGTGGGTTTGGAAACTGGGAGGCCATGTTCATCAACCGATTCCGAAACAGAATAGGTGGCAATTGCATGGGCGACCGAATCACTGATGGCCTGACCATACTCCCGGCGAATGTCCTGAATTGCTGAGTTACCCGAAGTCGATGTAAGGATTCTGGTTTTGCTGGCGTTGAGGTTACAACCAAGGCTGGCGCCACGGCGTTCAAATTCCTGGAGGAAGAAGAGGACGTCGTGAGGGGCGAGGAGAACGCCACAATCATCAATGTAGCCCATTGGGTGACCGTGGCCACCGTATCCGTCGTCATGTGCATTGCCAGCAACCAGCCGTTCTTCCGCTCTGTCTTTCAATTGGGCGGATATGGGATGGAGGATCTCGTGAAGAACCAAGGCGGCCAGAATGGAGGAGAGCGGGCAGCCTTGATTGACACCCTCCTCCATTGCAAGCTTGTTGAAGGACCCATCTGCATGCTTGTAGTAAACGGTGTTGATGGAGTTGTAGAGGATTCTGGTGAGTGGGAAGAGTTCTGGGTACTTGGTGGAGATGATGTGTAGGATCTTTTCTCGCGAAATGCTGTTGAACATATTCTTGAGGTCCAAGGAAAGGAAGCAACGCGATGGGGACTTGCCATGCTGTTGAGGTTGGGTGATGAAACGCTCGATCCCCAGCTGGGTGGCGCGGACGACAAAGTCGAGACCATTATCGATGCCAATGGCGAAGTTGTGCGGGAGTAGGTGACGACCAAATTTGTGGCGGAATTGGTTGGCGACATGGTTGCAGATGATCCTTCGGATGGCTGAAGGGATGCCCAGTGGACGAAGCTTGGTTGGATCGGATTCATCTTTATGGAGGCAAAATAGGTATGTGTTCGTAAGGTAAGGTTGTGTGAGCGGGTGAACGTGTCCATTGTAGATGCGTTGGAAGAATTGTCAGATGGTGCGATTGGTAGTGGTGTCATTACGCTTGACTAAGTGGATGAAGATGTCGATGGAGTCCACTGTGGCTCCTTTACCTCGTCCCTTGCCTTGGTGCTTGATGGACTTGATAATATCTCCAGGGAGTACTCGATCATGCTTAATGGGATTGTTGGCTTGTGGTGCTGGGGTTCCTAGCGGTGGTAGGCGCGATGGGTAGGTTTTCTGAACATGTGGCATGAGCTCGTCGGTGAGAATGGCACGCTTCTGGGCTTTGTTGACCCGAGCGTACGCTGTTCTCCAATTATCTTGGTCGGCTGCTTCTTGGGCGGACTTATCTTCAGCCGGATGACGATGGGATGACTGAGGGCGGCATTTGATGGAGTGGGCTTCATCCCACAGGTAGTCAATGAGCCCCGAACGGAACATGTTGAGTCGCCGTGCGATGCATGCCGTGATGGTTTCTGTGGAATTGGTGGGCTTTGGTGCGAAGATGAGCTGTTCCATATTGGATGCAAGCCACTCAAACGGGTAGCTTTCAGTCTCCCATTGTCGATCTGGTAGTCCGTTGTAGGATTTGCTTGATTGGTTGCTGGCTTGTAACACACGAAGGAAGAGGTCGGCGAAGGTGTCCAGCTCCTTGGCGGCGGCTTTTTCCATGATGCCTTCCCGGTAGCTGGGTGGTGTTGGGTCGACATGACGATGAATGAATTCAAGGGCTCTGCTCCACTGGGAAGGATAATGCAACGGGACGTCAAGATGAAAGAGTGAGTCGCAGATACTAGTATTTGGAGTGATGCGCCCGTTGGAATGGTGAAGTTTATCATGATGAATTAACTTTTTCTCACTGGAGAATGGGGAACATGTGCATTTTTGACAAATATAAATATTAATTGGATGACATAGAGTAAGGTCTGCTAGTTGTGAATCTTCTGGATGGTGTTGAATTAGATGATTTGTTATTGCGTTACGGTGTTTTATGTTCAATTTCTTCCCCAGCTGGAAAAGTTCGCAGCTGGGGACGGGGCAGCAAAAAGAATTACTCTTCATCTTGCAACATTAATTCCTCGTCCTCCAAGCGGTTGGCGATTCGGCGCGCCTCCACCCGGCTAGTTTCTGGTGTCAATAATGCATACAAGTCCTGGAGACGATTGATGGGGCAGCTCCTGCGCGCGGAGGCGAAGCGGGGTTCTGTGGCGGGGTCAAACACGTCGACTGGGGCGTCCTCATTCGTCGACTCCTTGGCTGTTGGTTTACTGGAAGGTTCCTCATCCGAAGCGTCCTCTACTACTACTTCCTCAGCATCCGAAGTGGTGGTGGTGTCCCTCAAAGATTCACGGATGGCGTGCTGGAGCTGTGCTGCTTCCACAGGGTCGACGTGGGTCACATTCTCCTTGGATCGTCGGACTTGAGTGCATCGAAGGAGGTGATCATTGTGCTTCTGGTCGCCCAGGGCGAAGGCGCCGCACCACCGACACTTGCGATATTTGATGTGGTGGAGCTTTTTTGGGGAGAGGATCGCCAGGATTTCAGAATGAAACTTCACCATGTGGTCTCCTGCCTGTTCTTGGGAGCTAAATGTTTCAGTCATGTCGGTGGCATGGCAGTGACACGATTTGATGATGCATCGAAGTGGGGTGACGTAGTTGGAAGAAATGTCTTCGAATTCACGGTCGATTGGGTCAAGAAATGGTGGAGGAGCTGCACAATATTCTGGCTCGCCATATATGCCCGGGCTTCTCGTAGTTGCAAACTTGTTGTATACGGTTGTGGCAATGGCTGGTGTGGAGAACTGGATGCGTGCAAGCATGGCTAAGCCTTTCATATCCTGCAAGCGGATGGTTAGGATGGTTGGTTCCTCTACCCGGGCTAGACCCATAACTATTCTCTTGATATCGTCTTTGGAGAAGGACTCGAAGCAACATATCTGGATCCAGTCGGTGTTGTTGACGTTGTCAAGTGGAACAGGTCGCTTGGTGCCACTTGTGTCCTTGTCAATTGCCATTGGGACTGATTCAGACGATTGGGCTGGAATGACGGCTACCATTTCGACGTCATCGTCATCTGCACGAGTTGGAGTGGTGTGAGCCGAGGCTGGAGCTGGAGCTGGAGCTTGTGAGCAACTGTTGGTGGGTGGCTGTGGAGGTGGGGGCTTGAGTGTGGCGGAGTCAGCAGTGGCAGGTGATGAGACCGACGGCTTGGACGCTGGCTTGGTGGATGCATTGGCGGCAGCTGCCGGTGCAGGGGCTGCGTCAGCGACGGGTGAGGGTTGCGCTGTGTGGGCTTTCTTCATGGCAGGTGGTTGGATGGGTGAGTCATCGCCATGGGAGCTAGGTTCGGAGGAGGGGGCGGTGGTGTCAGGAAGTTCTTCAAATCGGAGACGTTGTGCGCCATGTTGCGGTTGAGGGAACGATGAGAATGCACTACGCCCACTGGTGGCCTCTGGCCAAGTGAAGCCGCCAATGACTCTACCGGTACTTGGAGCTGGTGTAGTGTAGTTGGCATATGGGTTGACTGGAGGCGCCGGGTAGGAGATGGTGGAGCTTGGGTAGGTTGGTGCGGCAGGTGACGCTGCGGATGGTTGCGAAGCTACGACACTGTACGGAGGTGGAGCGGCGCCAAGAGCAAGGAGGTATTGCTGGAGGGTACTGGAGATTGATGTGTGCATTGGAGTTGTTGCATCATAGTTGGGACTAATGCCCTGAATCCACATGTCGGCTTCGAACTCATTGTGGAAGCCTTTGCACCATTTCCCATGCCCAAATTTTTGTACACATATTCCGCCATGGGCCAATTACTCCATTTACCATCAGCTAACGAACCACTAGGAGAGGCCACCGCATATATGGGATATTTTCCGTTGCCGCCGACCAGGCGAGGGCCACGCCCCGGTGTGCCACGTCCCGGTACCGGGCCTCGGCCTGGGTTGCGCCCAGAGCTGCCGTAGGATGGGCCCTGATAAGCGCGCGGCTGGGCAGGTGAAGGGGTTCTGTAAGGGTTGACAGAAGCGCCGCTGGAAGCCAGGGGGGATGCTGCTGGAAGTTGCACACCTGATGCAATTGTAGTTTGGCGAAGGCGTTCAGCAATATTGGATCTGAATTGGGCGGCGCCAATGCTGCCTGGAGTGATGGGTCTGCCCGGCAATCCGTTGACGACTGGGCGCGCGGTGAAGCTTGTCAAGGTGGCGTTGAAGGCTGGCATGAGGTCAGGGTGACGTTGGAAGAGCAGGCTCTTGATGAGGCTATCAGTGTACTGATAGGTCTCGACGCTCTTTGCAAAGACGGCCAAGTAGTCCACAAAATCCTTCGCATCCGGGTCAACAAATATGGGAATAGCACCGCGCCAACCTCGAATACGGCCGGCTGGTCGGTTGGCCTCTGGGAGTCTTGGATCATCGAAGATTTGAACTTGAAGGTTGTCATCGGTGTGGAGCCTGATGCTGATGTTGGTGATCCGAATTACGGTGTGTTGGGCCTGGAACTGCTTTGACAATTGATACACCGATTCCTCCACAAGGGCCTTTGTCTCCGGCTGGTAGGATTCTGGAAGCGGGAGAAATTTGAATTCAATGAAGGGGTAAAGGTAGATGTTGGCATAAGTGCCCGTCTCGTGATGCACTGCCATATCATAAAGGTAGATGAGGAATTCCCCCGCTTCCGGCGAGTGGCTGATGATGACGCCTGCGGTGAATTGAGCAGCTTTGACTTCCTTGACATTGAACTTGTATTTCTTGGTGGAGAGATAGTTGGCGAGTTCCACGGGTGAGAAATAATCAACTGAGTGGCGTCCAAGAGTGGGACTGACGCCATGATAGGCGCGGCAGCGGCGATGGATTTCCTGCATAATGCTCCTGTAGCCCATGGCACCGAAGTCCCTGAAGAATGATCCGTTCAAGCCGGCTAGGAGACCCACAACTGAAGCACCTGGTGCATTTAAAAATGGTATATCGAGATCCACATGGGCGGCCTTGTCGCTGACGCCCGGGAGAGTCTTGTAATAACCATTGGCGAACATCTTGTAGAGGTTGTGGAGGAAAGTGGTCATGGTGTCGACCGGGTAGATGGTTGGCCTATCCGGATCGGCATTAACCATGCTGAGAGGGGTGTATCCAACATGACCCATCATGAGGGTTGGGCGCTGACCGTTCCTGGTTGTGGATACGAAAGGCTCCTCCGTGTAAGTTTGGACGACCTTGTTCTTGACCCCCATGACTGTGAGGCACAGGTCAATCAATTCATACACGTCATCAATGGTGATGAGCATGTCCGCCGGCTTGTTGATAAGGTTGACCTTGTACTGGATGAGAATACTTTTGGCCGGGTCTCCCACATCACTGCGGATCCAGGCCTCCTGGTGCTGATAATTAAGGAGGTTTGCTTGACGCTGCTGCTCTTGGGGATCGGTGATGCCGGCGTTTGCACCGGGGCGATTGATGTTGTGCCAGGTAGCACTAGTAGGGTCAGCAAGTGGGGATGGACCAGGAGCAGGAGCAGGTGTCGTCGCTGCATCACTGGGAGCCGCGGCCCCTGCTGCTTCGACCGGACGGAAAGGAGAAGCCGTGGCGGTATTAGCATCTGCCGCAGCATTGGTGGTGGAGGTGCGGTTGGTCGGAGGAGACGAAACCCCGGCGGCATTGCCGCTGGCTTGACGGTGTTCCAACATGGCGATGACATCCACTAGCTCCTTGTGGGTCATGGTGTGATAGCGCTCATAGTCGGGCGAACTGGGCGCTCCCCATGCAGCCGCTCCCCCACGGATGGGAGGGCTGTCGTTGGTGGCAGCGGGGGCATTAGAGGTGGCGCCGGCGGCGCCGGCGGCCGCCGTCCCATTGTTGGGAGCGGGGGCGTTGGGATCACGGATGACTTGGTTGAATGGTGATCCAGCTGCCATGGCGGGGGTTACTACACGGTTCAACTGATACTCCGGACGCCAATGTGGCATCTGGTTGAAGGGGGACTCAACAGGTGGGTCCTGGGAAGGCGAAGCCGCAG
>JALLOT010003889.1:0-10782 GCA_036939595.1 Thalassiosira livingstoniorum | reverse complement strand
AGATGAAGATGAAGATGTTTGAAGATATTCACACAAAAACATCTTCAAACATCTTAAACATCTTCGGGCAATTTTTGGCGGTGTCACGAAGTATTTTTTTATTATGTGACATTGAAAAAATTGGCTATCACTTAAAAATGACATAAAAAATGCCAAAAAAATTATTGTTTTAGAGATAATTTGCCATGTTTCAGTAGGAATGAACAAAAATCTTTTTTCTACAGGATTCCTATCAATATGTAATTTCAACTGGCAATGTGAAATTGATCCAAGGGCTACAGAGTATGTCCTCTACCAAAAACATACAAGTGAAAGACCTTAGTTACCTTACCCAGCACAAAAATATTCCTCAAAAAATCAAATATTATGATCAACTAATTATTTGAATTACCAAAAAGTACTTTTTGAAAAAGTATTCATTTATCACAAACACCAGAATTTGGAGGATGACAACATTAATCAACTCCTCTCAAGATTGATATTGATTGCTAAGTTGTTTTTTTTTATCTGAATGTGCAGCTCAATTTTTTAAACATAATTAGTAATAATTATTACTTAATTCTTTGGATAAAAATATGGGCAGATTATCATTTATTTAATAGTTGTTTTGGGTGGATAGATATTAAGGTAGGAAAACAGGAAAAGTCATTCATTTTGCTCATTGTCAAGGTTGTGGGGTGATTTTTTTGATATTGTCCCAGATTTCATCAAAATTTATCCCATTTTTTACCCACAGAGCTCATTGGATGATAGATTCCATGGGTAAAAGGACCAGATCCCTCCAACACTTATATTTTTTTGATTTTGCAAGGTAACTTCATGCTAATAACTAGTCATTACCTAAGTTTTTTGAGCAATTTTTGCCAAACATGCTGATTCCTACGTAGAACAAGAAATGATACCATTTTTGACAAAAAAGGTAACAAAAATCACAGACCCTTCCCCAGCCATGTTTTTGTCCATGAAACACAATGATGGGGCACATGTGGGGAACGTCCAACACATAAAAAACCATATATAGGCCCCAATTGACTAAATAATGATCTTTTTTCAATTTCAAAATGAACATTTGTGATGAGCTGCACTGTTGAAAAATATTACTTTTTAACTAATTAGTTGAAAATCAACTAATTAGTAGTGCCTTTGGCTCAGTATCTACAATAGTACTTAGGGTAGGGATAGTAATAGTACTTCCTCTGTTTTATGGCGCTCTCCATGAGAGTGGGAGGGGGGCAGCGGCTGGCCGGCGATGCAATCTGAATGCTAACTCCATAAAAAATTTACATCGTTTCCAACCTATTCAAAGCAATATTTTGGCTCAATGCGGGCCCGATGGTCTCGAATTCTGCTTCTGTTTGTGGCCTTTGTCGCAACCCTCGCAAACTTGTGGCAGGCATTGCAGACCCAACAATGCAACAATATGGTTAGCAATGATAATTTCGCGCCTCCTGTTAACGCAGTCTACAACATATCAACGGTTCTCGAGAAACCGCCTGTCCCAATTGTTGCATGCTTCTTTATGGTGGGTCGACGGTCCCTTGACATTTCAATTTCAGTCCGGTACAGCAACTGGGGGAAGCGATGTTCTCAGTTTGTGATTGTTTCTAACGGTGTGCATGAAGGCAAACAGTCATTGGATAGGAATACGATCATCGTCGGAATAGATCACATAATTGAGATGGAGATCTTGGCGATGGGATGGGCAAGCAACAATCATTCGTCAGATGCTGAACATTACATGACCTTCCCTTCTCCTCAAAATGAAACCAAACAGAATCTAACGCTGAAATCATTCTATTCGTGGATCTACATGGCACGAAACTATCTACACCAGGTTGACTTCGTCATGAAGGCCGATCCGGATACGTACATGATCATGGACAATTACTTGGAATATCTTCAACATTTTCCACCANACCCAGACTGCTCAGGCACTGTGCCAATGCGTAGTGATCGATATGGTGAAAATGATGACTACGCATTGGCACAGTGCCTGAGCAGTCTGGGTGTTTATCCAGCATACACTAGAGATGAGAAATCAAGGGAACGTTTTATGCATTTTGATCCAAACGAACATGTGTTCGGGAATGCGAATCCACCAGATTGGTACGACATGTATAGTTTTACGCCCCAACGCCCTAGAAAAGATTGTTGTTCGAGAAAAGCATGTGCTTTTCATTATGTGCCGTTGGATCGTCAGAATGATACTTTAGTTTGGGATGAAATCTTTGAGATCTGGAGATGGAAGAATATTTCTCGATCCAAATATCAAACCTGAAAGTGGAGAATGGCATTTTTAACAGCAAAAATTCTTGGGCGCCAGATAAATATGGACCACGGTCAAATCTGAGAAACGTCAGCTTATTATGGTCAAGAGATCAATGAATCGATAAGTAGTAGTAAGTACCATACTGATCTAATAACACAGAATTGTTTTAGCAGCTTCTATGAAAAAATCTGATTTCAGTATTCGATTTTTCAAATAAGGCGTGTAAGTAAAACCTGTAATTCCATGTTGTTTTGACCAAACTTTCATGTACAATTGTAGAATTAACTTTTCTTGGTTTCTTTTAGAAAATGAACAACACTGGTAAAGAAAATGAGATTAGGTACCTTGAAATATGCATTTTGACATCAAAGAAATATGGTGCAGAATATAACATGAACTAAATGAAAGTAAGTTGAGGGTGTATGTTCTGATGAAGAAAGCAACTAGAATAGTTTTCAATCCTAGTACCGAGAGCCAAATGAGAGGCCCAAGCAGCAAGAAGGCACACCAATTCTAATGAAAAAAATTTTTCAATAGAAGATATTCATGTGTAAGAAAAGTAACAATCAAATTGAGATAATTTCCGAGTCTTTTGAATAAATCGAAAAGAAAGACAATATTCTAATTGAGCCAATACCAAAATAATTATTGGATAGATTCCAAAATTAGTGCCTACTGTCAAAGTATCCATGCAGACTAAGTCTAAAAAGTCCCATGTTTCCTATCTAAGACTTAGCAACTTCAACTTTGAGTGAGTCTGAAAGAGTCAAAAAATCTGTTGGATCTAACACAAAATTGGGTCTCCATCAGGCAGTCCAGAGATACTTCATTGTGCAGAAGGTTTAGATCATAGATAAACCTAGACATTGATTTAATAGTGAGTTGTTGGCATTTGCCAGTCTCCTATCTACAATACTACCAAGTATATTTACAGTAGACTTTTTCATCCCAGTTCTGGGGGATGGTACTACTACAAAAAAGTCCTCTTCCATACATTTTTTGCCAAAACAACACTGTGCACTGTTTTAATGACGTCATGTTTTGTCATGTATGATGTAACGGCAAAAAAACTGCTACAACTTCAAGTTTCTTACTATTTTAAAAATTGTTTGACACCTTCAAACCACCAATTGTCACGAAAAATCTCTAAAATGGGGTTTTGAAAAATGTTTCTAGTCTCAGAATCACCAAACACCATCTACATGAGGCTATAAATTTGCTTTATGACTAACCCCTGCTGTCAGTTTGCTGGTTCTTGACTCATTTGTTTTGGTGATTTGTGATGTCTCCTAACACACTCCTTTGGTGAGTCCTAGGCTTGTTGATGCTACAAGATCTAGCGCTTTCCAAAGTAAGCATCTACTCCTTCTAATGTTCAGCCTCATAAAATTCTAAGTCATGTCCCTTCAAATGGAATGGTGCTGCCACCTCTGTGGCTGCAATGTCATAGTCCTCAGGTATAATGATGAGCTGCCACCTGAATTCCCTTAAAGGCTTACCTTGTTTGGATTTGCTTAAAATGTCTCATCTCCACTGTTAGTTTTGTTCCTTGGAGAAAATTTTCCAAGCCTTGATCTGTTTTCTTTGATGGGAGCTGGAGAACCATCCATTTGTTTTGAGAAGAATCGATGATTTGTTGTCCTGATATAAGATATTTGACTTAACATGGTATTATTGTGCTGCCAAAAAATATTTGCACCACAGTATGATGACTGAATTGTTGAAAGAACCAACAGGTTTACCTTTTTTGATCTCTTGAAATTAAGCTTCTGTTTCCTTGACCTGCTCAAGACTGCTCCCTTTCCAATGCTCATCATGGAGCCAGTGTGACTCTAAAAATCATGTACAACATAGGCTACACCAACCCACCATCTGACTATGTTGAGTTGGTCAATTCTTAGGGCAAGTTCCATGCTTCTGGTGCAATACAATCACTATATTAAAACCCTTTTTGATTGTCCTCAGCTGTCCTCATCAGGTTTCTATACTCTATTGGTCAAAAAGGAGGTAGTGGTTTGGACATACATTTGAGCTTGACTGCTTATGAAGAGGGGCTGAGCCAGAGTGTGGTGAAACTGAACTGCCAGATCCTCTGACAAAACTACAGCCTCCAATTCACCACTCACTTGAAAGAGATGATTAGCTGCAGGCAAACTGAATCAATTGAGGATTAGTTCTGGGAAGGTTATGACAAGCTTCTTATGGTAGGGGGGGGAACAATAAAAAATCCAGAAATTTCAAATCCAATATTGTTGTATGAAAATGTTACGACATTGATATACATAAGCTTCTTGGGATTGATATTAAAAGGAATGAAAATTACATCACCTTGATTCAAACAGGACTTCAGGAATGTGTTATCTCTGCTCTTGGCTTATGCAGCTCCTTCTATACTCCTATTGCAACTCAAGCTGAGTGCACACCTTTGGGGAAAGATGTTGCTGCTCCTCCAGCTATGGGATCCATTAGCTATACTAGTGTGGTTAGGATACTATATAAGAAGTCTTATGCCTTTGTATCCATAGTTTTCCGTGGACATTTTTCTTGTTTTCCACAAAACACCTAAATTTTTTAAGGGTAAGCTTATTTTTACAAAATAAGCACTTTGGAATACAAGAAAAAGTCCTAGGAGGACTATTTCTATATCTAGGCAGTCACATATGACCAGATCTAGCCTTTGCTGCTCATCAGTGTGTATGCTACACTTTTACACCTTATCACAGCCGTGAGTTGGTTCCAAAGTTCATTGGGTGTTATCTAAAGGGGGGAAAGAATAAAGGAATGATCCTTTGTCCAAGCCTTGATACGTCTGGTTTGATCAGCTTTTGTTGCTTTCCTGATACTGATTTTTCTGGGTTATTGAAATTTGACGATTGCCAGGCCCTCCACTGCATCAGAAGTAGGACTGGGTTTGCCATCTATGTTGCAAACTGCCCTATCATTTGGCTCAGTAAATTTAAGTTGCAGTCAGAGATTTCTCTGTTGCCAATGAAGGCTGAGGATGTAGCACTCAGCACTGCATGTAAAGATTTCTTTCTGATCATCCATTAAACTAAAGAGCTTGGTTCACACCTTGGTCTTCCAATCAATGACTCCAGTCATTTCTACATCCATATCCATGAGGATAATGTTGGAGCATTTACCCTTGATAAGCTTGAATCTTGGCAAATGACACAATGCTCTAAACACTACGCCATCAAATACCATTTGCTTAGAGAACACATCATCCCTTGGTCAATAGATCTTTGAAACATTGCTTCTAGAAAAACTCCAGGGGACATGTTTACCAATGGTTTGCCTTGTCAACCATTCAAATACTTGCAAGAAGATCTCATGGGATGGTAATATCCATGGCTATGGTTTAAGAGAGAGTATGGAGTGACTAGTCTGCAGCTCTAACATTTGGAAACATTTCTCACTCTTTCAAAGCACAAAGTCCCATCTCACTTCTTTTGTGTCATTGCTCACCATACAGCTCAACCTACTTACAGCAGTCTACAGCACACTGTCCTATATTGCTTGTTATGTTTTGTTCTGGTTATATTTACTTACTTCCCTAGTGGACTGTCTACTTAACTACTTTTGCATACTTTTCACTGGCTTTATCTATATCAAATCACACAGTATTCATACTTGTTCAGAGTCTGCCTTTTATGCACAACTCTTTATCATTCTAATCTGCTTATAAACTAAGTTTTACATTGTCCAAAACCAAAGTCATAACTAATAATCAAGCTTTGCAAGGCCTCTTTGCTTTGCCATTCATTTCTGTTCAATTTTCTAGCCTTATTACTTCTAATTAAATTCCAATTTAATAAAATTGACTGGGAAAGAAACTGGCTTAAAACTTCTTTGAATGCTTGATTCATACTCATAACAGAGAAGTAGAAGGGGAAAATAAGGAATTAATTTAACTGGTCAAGAACCTTTGGAATAAGACTTCAATTAATAAAATGAAAAAAGTCATCAATTGCTCCTCGCTAATTCTAATGCTACATAGCTGGATGGATTTGGATTAATAACTGAAGATGAGCTTGACAATTGTTGATCAGTTGCATGGGCACTTGTCAATGCAATTAAGTCCTTATCTTTCCAAGAGTAGAAGACAACAAATGTAAATTTCCAAAAAATAATCAACCATTGTGAATGTAGAAATGTAGTAGTGCCAAGAACACTTATGGTAGAATTGGTGATATGACACGGAACAAACAAGCTAGTAGGGACACTTAGAAAATTTCAAATGATTTCCACATTGAAATTTCCTAGAAGGAAATGATAAATGTATCACCCAAATATAGTAGTCTTGCAGATGCTGGTCTTTTTCATAACCAGGAGGGAATTGATGAAACAGGGACTATAATTGGTTGACTGATGTGGCCTTGAAATTGAAACATCTGATTCTCTACGGAGGAGAAGTATACAGTCAAATCGGGGCAAAAATTAAAAATAAGATTGAATATGCAAAAAAAATCTTTTTGCTCTGTCATTTCTGCATGGTGTAGCAAAGACCCACAGCTGTCATCTGATACTCATTTTAAGTTTTTGTACCACAATGAACTCCCAAAATGTTATTTACTGAGCATCGCCATCATACAGAGATAACAAATGATGGCTGGTTCCTTGCAAGTTTTGTCATCAAAGGCAAATACTGGCCTAGTTCATTCAATATTTTGAGGTCCTTCAAACCCTCTGCAACTGGAGGGCTCCCAGAGCCATGGCTATTGGAAGACACCACTCTCAAAAAATATGCCCAAAATCAAAGAAATTAAGAAAGCAAAAATCATTGATGATACTTTGTATATTTTACTTCAATTTTGTTTGCATGAGTTTGACTTTGATAAATTTGAGGAAAATGTGATGGATGTAAAACTTGGTCCAGACTTACATTTTATGGGTACATTTTGGAAGTGGAGCATATTCATTCCACAGTTTTCATGCTGAATGACTCAAAAACCACTTTCTGGTATTTCCGAAAGAAAATTAGGAGAATTCCTTTTTGCAGAATATATCAGATATCAATCATATTAGAAAAAAATGTGCAGCCCATCCCACTTGCTTTTCAACTTTTCCCCTCCAGAATACTTATTTTATTTCAACATCGTGCATAAATCAGTCTAAATAATAAGGACAATCACATAAAAAAATGGCTGAGGTATTGGTCTTAGCATTTTTTTTGAAGTACTCAATCACCCCCTTTGAATCCAAGGTTGTCTGTGTTGGATGTTCCACTGTATTTCTTCTGTGCACTGTCTGATTTCAGGAGATATTTGTGTGGTTTTCAATAAATCACTGGACCGTAGAATGGTTGACCCAATAAATTAATCCAATTATTTCACCAAAATATACACTCTAGCAATTTAGATGAGGATGAAAGTCATACTGGTGTTGATGCAATTCCTCATACAGTAATAGTAATATTTGATTTTAAAAAAAGAGGAGAGTCCAACTGGATGCCATTGTTCTGATTAATAACTGCTATTTAATTTTATTGAAATGAAAAGTTTTGATTGGTGATTACTTGATTGTATCAAAATGAGAAAAAATATGATGACTGTCAAAACTATTCCTAAGATTGATTAATTTTTGAGCTTTGGTTTTTATTTTTATCTGTCAGATGGTTGGGGGTAATTTCATTTTGTCCAAACATTTATTTATTTTTGCAAAGGCTTAATCATTGTTTAGACTGATATTTCTTTTTGTTTTGGATTTATTTGCGACCCACATATGATGAATCATTGTTTGGATAATATTGCTATTTGTTATGGATTCATTCATGAGGTAATTAAATTGTAATGGAATAAAACAGAATGGTACTACTGCAAGACAGAAAATCAAATCTTTCAGAATGGTGGGATCATCAGTCATCAGAAAAAATTTCAAATGCAGTTACCATTGTGTGTGTCAAAGCCATCAATTTAAATAATTAAATGAGTTCTCCAGTACAAGTAGTGAGCATGAATTGTATTGATTGCTTTTGTAGAGATAACTGTTGAGAGACTGAAAAGTGTGACCATGTGGGTGTACATTGGTGTAGTGGTCTGTCAAGTAGAATGAATGATACCTCTAATGAAAATAAGATGAGTAAGTTGGATGCATAGTACCAACTTAGTTTTAATATAGATCCTTTTTGAAATTCCAAAGGCACTATACCAACACTATCTTTTGGCTGTTCTATTTGGCAATTTAAAAGATGTGATAGTAAGGTCCTGTCCTCTGTAGTAGTGGTACTTTTCTAAGCTGATAGGTCAATGTATCAATATTTGTATTGATTTTGTAACATACTTTAATTCAATTTCCACAAAACTTGATTTTGTATTATTTTGAGATAACTTATTCAAGATTACCAAAAATCAAACAAAACATTTCTTGATTAAATCTAATTAAGTGGTTGGCTTCATTTTCATACAATCCAGAACCTAAAATTTCCTCTTGCCCTAAGTCATAGCTACCAAGGACCATCTCAAATCTAAAAATAGTTAACTACAGAGCAGCACATGTTTACTTGGGCCAAATAAAAATGATCAACAAGCACAAATGAAAAAATTATTGTACTAGTAATAGGTAACCAAAATTAAATGTTGTTATTTGATTTATCAAGTCATTTGATTTTCATCACAATTTAAGGGCATTTTCATCATCTTAATTCAATTGTTAAAGAGCTTCAGGTTATGAAAGGTTGCCTAAGCATGTATTTCTCTCACAAGTAGGTAAAAGCTCTCAAGATAAACCATCCTGCTGATTTCATCAATAGATGCCCTCTTGCATTACTCCAAGCTGTTAGCTCAATCAAACTGAAAAAATGGCCAAAGTTACAGAAAGAGACATCTTGTTTGTCCGTGTGATTCATGATACCATAGTATGCAGACCCTGCAGGTATGGGCATTCAAAATTATCAGCAGATTGAAAACAATTTGCTGATCTGGTCTGCATGTTTGTGCTTTACAATTTCGGAATGAAAATTACCAAGTTTGCATCATGTTTCACTAGGAATTGGAAAAAATGGTATGAAGGTCTGGTTTTCAGTGGGACTCACTAATCCAAGTTTTGCCCAGGCATCATTCTTTTTCATGATGATAACAAAGAGAAATTATCCAATCCAATAGTGTTGACCAGGGTGTGCGGTTCAAACCATTTTTTTCTATATTTTTAACATATTGCTCAAGATAGGATTTGTCACTTATGAACATGGTTGACATTCATGAAGTTGACGAAATGACCACGGCTAACTCAAAGAAGTAATCTAAGATTATAATATTTTTCAGAATTACTTCATCCACACTCGATCAGTCATGACAATCTTATTTGATCAAATGCTTGATCAAGTGCCTTAATTTTTTTCTTTCTCTAAGAAAGAATTTTGATGAAATAAAGTGCAAGGAATCCAAATGAAGCCCATGGGTACAACACGAAAACCTGCGAACACGGTACAATTGGTCACCACTATCATTTTTTTGACAAGACATTGATCAACGCGAACTGACGGGACAAAAGAAGGCAAAATTTGGCAGATAGCCAATCTCATTTATTCACCATCATGTTCTGATTCCTCGAGTAAAGATGAAGGTCTTTCTTTTGGTAACTCAAATCCTTTTATTGAAGCAATATCCTCAAGCTGGTGAATATAAAGTTTCAATTCGTGTATTTTTTCTTCCTGAAGCTCGAAAGTGGAAACAGCTAGCCCATGCCCAATCCTGACGAATCTCCAAATTCTAAAAAACATGAGCAGCCCAACCAAATCCGCAATAACATCTTGATGAAGAGTTTTGAACAAAATTTCCAAGACAAGCGACGTAGTCACAATGAACAAATCCAAAACGTAGAGAAAGTGGGAGAAAAACTTTTTTGGTCCCAAAAGATACAGCATAAGTAAGAGCTCGATTTCAAATATACTAAGAATTATTATGGTGAAAATAAATAGAACGGTGTGCGCCGTATGAACACCTGTAAAGTAGATGATCAATATTCAAATAATTAGCAACATTTTCAACAAAACTCAATTGCAGCTTGTTAGAAAAATAAATTTCCTTACCTGGATATTTATGGCTATCGCAACCAGCAGGGTAATCGGTCTCCTCCAACGGTGCTTCGCACAAAGGTTCGTGGTGTCCACCATCAGCAAGCATCCTAGAAACTCTGAGACGTAAATTATCATCGAGTTGAAAGTTTTCTTCGGGAGGACAGCATGATACAGAATAATTAGTGATTATAGTGCAGCTAGGAGCCATCGCATCGATTCCAAGCTCAATAAACAAGATGGTGACATCGAGCACCAACAGAGCAATGAGAAAATGTTGTACTCGCTCGGAATTGAGAAACTCTAAAAGTTTCACTTGCCAAGGCTGGGGGTTTTCAACTGTTGAGTGCCTCTTTTTAACATGGGCCTTTTCTGCGGCCGAAGTTGGCACGGCAATAGAGTAAACACTTCTCTTTCTCTGACGTTGCATCCGTGCATATTTCTCGCGATGCGTCAATTGGTCTTCGACTGGAACTACTGACCTAGCGGGCAATAGACC
>JALLOT010003888.1:0-10776 GCA_036939595.1 Thalassiosira livingstoniorum | reverse complement strand
GGGCAACATGACTAAGTCTTTATTCTGTGAGATATTTCTTTGGGCCCAAAATATACCTATTTATTCTATCGCTGAATGATTTGTGTATTGATTTTTTAGGAGAAAAAGTGAACTGGGACCAGGCAGGGAGCTGGGACATCAGTACAGATATTTTGTTCAAATTTTTGTTCAAAAATTAAGTAGGTATTTGTTTGACATTCATTGAAGCATATCAGATTAACCAAGAATCAAGGCAACCACACAATAACACAATGACATCAGGAGACCTCAGATTCACTAAATGAGAGTGGATGACACATCATGAATAGTTATAGGTGAGACACTATAATTAACACAAAAGAGAAATCATCACTTTTGTGGATTGTATAAAAAACACAAAATATCAACAACCACTCACCTGCAAAATGTTTCTCTTGCTGGAGACCCCTAGAAGGCATTTCTATTTTTTCTTTTCCTTGAAAGTATATGATTTTCAAAAAAATAATATTCATGAATGTCAATTAAAAGCTATATAATATGTTGTCTCAAGACCAAAAAGAAAATCACAAATCATGTTCAGAAAATATTTGAAATGTGACACATCTTAATGGAAGCAGGAACAAAAATACCAAGAGCAGTTAATAACATTTTTTAAAAATAATCAAAATCAAACAAGAAGACAGCTATATTTTGTGAGAAAAAAAAGTTAAATGGTACAAACTATTAAACCATAACTTTGTGCAATTTAGGAAGAGTGGCAACACAAGATGTCCATAAGGATCAACTAAAAGTACTTTAAAATTTCTGTTTCATCATCATTATTAAACCATAACTTGCTCAGCAAAAAGATAAAGCTAGGAAATCAGTATTGATGATGGGGTTGGAAGTTGGCTAATCTAAAGCAACTCAATAAATAAACACTCTTTATTTTTAAACATTCATGAAATAAAAAGATCTGATCAGTTATTTGTGTGCTTATACTGCATCATTTCATACAGGTAAAAAATCTTGCAGTCAAAAATGAAAGTAAAACAGAAGAAATATGAGCAGTATCTTTGGTTTGAGTACATTTTCTTAATACAACAATTTTATCAAAGATCAAATTGATTGTATTGTATTTAAATACCTTTGTCTTAAAATTTTCCATCATTAGCCATGCTGGAAATGGTCAAAATAGTAGATTTTTGCTTGTGAATAAATGTTTTTCACATATTAAATACCTCTTTTTATGGTCTTATGTCTAAAGTGGCATTGATCAAATTTATTTCAAAAGATACAAAAAATTTATTCTAATATTGTACTAATTTTTTTCAACTGATATTTTCAAGATACTCAATACCAATTTGATTAAGTTAATCAAAGAGTTTGAATATATACTGACATGGTAGAGATTACTGACATTTTAATGGATTCTTGCAGGCTGATGTTAAGTTTTTGAATACTTCTGTGTACCTTTTGAACAATCTCAAGATGTTGAAAATTTTTCATCAATACCAACTTAGAAATCTGATTTTTGACAACGACAATGGTGGTGATTGCAATAAAGAGAAAAAACAAATAAAATTTACTTTTGGTACAGCCATCTTTTTTATAAGTCTCAATTTCATGATACCATCAACAGCAAGATGAACATCAGAAGTCACCTTCCCTGCCATTGTGTATTTTTAAATTTTCTTGTTTCATGCTATTTTCAGCAATATTGATAAAATTAATGTTAGACTTGCTATGATATTAGTTCAGATGCCCAGTTTAGTATTAGTTGAGATAAAATTTATTACTATGAAGAAAGAATCAGGATTTTTTTGAAAACATGAAGCATTTTTTTCATTGTTTTTTGTCTCCTGTGATGTAAGTATCGCAGAAATATATAAAATTAGGGCATCATTTACAAAAATTTAGTTTGATAAACTATGAAAGTGTAATAGTGATAAAATAATGCTATTTATATAATGCCAATTAAGTCATATAAAAATTCTTGGATGTCTGAATTTTTTTGGCCTTACTCTTGTACAAAATATCAATGACAATTAAACTGTTAGAACATCATTTCCACTTCATCTGCATTAATTCACAAAGGAAGAAATAATTATGGTAATACATTTACTGCAGACCACCAATTCGTCAAGACATTAAAATATGAATTCACTGGAATTACATTTATTTGCTGTCAATGAGATCCCAGAAGCATGGACATATTTATTTAGGAAAATCTGGTATAATATTATAATGTGAAATGAATTCAGAGAGCTTGGACATCATTTTCTACATTTTTGGTCATTTTACTTTGAGACTAATTTGTTGTGTGAAAACAATAAAATGCATTGCATAATATTTGTTCTCCTCTATAGCAGTTTTATTTTATCCTGACAGCATATTAAAAAAGGCATTTGATTATTCAACTTATCAAACTTAAAAATATTGAGAAATTTGATGTACTATTGAAATGCTTTTAAGATGTTACTCTTTTTGAAAAACTGCATATATTATCTCATTTAACAATACTACACATATTCATAATTAGTCATAAAATTTGTGTAAGGTTTATTTGTATTTATAGCAAATTAATATGAAATGAAACAAATAATAAAAATATGAGCAGAGATCTCTAAAAAATAAAAATTATTCAAAAATTTATAGGAGCTTTAACAAATTATGATTAACCTTTCAGTCAAACACATACAAATTGAGGGAAACATGTGTTAGGTGCATAATTTTTTTATTTTTTGTAAAAATAACTAAAATTTTATGTAGAAATTAGCTGATGTTTGTAATTAATCTGGTAATTCATCAAGTAGAAACAAGTCAATAGGGGATTAGATATAAATAGTTACAATGATGATGGAAGAGTTGGAATTGCATTTGATTCCTGTCCAAACAAGTACAAACAGTGCATTCCAATATGATTTTCATTTTTTAGAGGAATGAAATTTTATCAATAAATTTCTGTTAAGGTGATGTCACTTCATATTGTATAAAGTGAAACATTCACTTCAAATTCATTTAATTCTTTCCTATTACATTTTCCACGTATTATATGATCCAGATTTTGACTTCTTTTCTCTCCTTCTCCCATCATAACCATTTCCTAAAATGACCAATGAAAACCAAACACCTTCATTTCATTTTATCAATAATGAAACTTGATTCCTAAACTAACTAGATGGTTATTTGGATGACCAGAAAAGAGATAGATATGAGAAAAGAGAAAAAAAATCAATAAAAATTATAGTATAACTCTGCATGAGAAATAGATACAAAAATAAAAATCTTTCGTGAGAACAAAGGAAAAGACATCTCATGCAATATAACATTTGGGAAATATTATTGTTCCTTCCTAATATCAGAATTGAAAAATGTAAAATAATATTGTTAGATATTATTTCAACAAGCAATAATTTTTGAAGCAAAATGACAGATAACAACTTGGTCAGTGTTGAAGCTCACGAAGAACTGGGCATTGATTTAATCGTGGAATTTTTATTTGTTTCATAAGATTTCTTTCATTTTTGACAAAATTGTATATTATGGAAATAATGAACTTGTAGTTATGTTCATTCCTTGATTTTCACTTATATTGGGGGTGAATTGGGACTTGAATTTTTAAGAGATACAATTAGCCACTTTGTGGGGGGTCCATCAAGTTAAGTTTTTATTTTTTTTAAATAAAAAATGAATTGTTATTTCTAATATTTCTTTAATTATTTTTTTATGTTTTGATTCGGCGACTTCAACACTTTTACATTTTTAGTCATTGAAACTTACCCAACATGTTTTCTTTTTTTTGGAGCAATAAAGTATAGGAACTGATTTATAACTTGAGCAATACGTAAAGACATTTTACATGGAAAATATTTAATTGGTCCTAATATTTATGACATTCTTTATAGTTGATACTATTGCCTTTCAATTTTTATTTTTGTCGTCATTTTAGTCTATTTTAGTCATATGCGACATCAGAAGGGTTTCTTATTATTATTATATTAAATAAGCGTTCTGCAGCGATCTGAACCACTTTCAAAACATGTTTTTTTAACACCAATAACAATAATAAGTATATCAACAGGGCAGAAGCATCTAAATCCTTTGTCACTGGAATACCCATGCTTTTCAGTATAATTTTATTGAACCTCTCAAGTTTGGTCAATTTTGGGTTTCATACAACATTTAGAATTACAATTTTAGCTGTGCATAAATATCTATTAAACATGTTCAATATTTGTCCCATGAACAATAAAGCCCCATTGAAGAATACATGGAGTTGCAACAATAAAGTTTTATCGTAGTTGTAGTGGCAACTCTTTTATCTAAAGAGTAATCCAATTTTTCCCTTGACTAATAACATTTTTACATGTTTTTTCTTTGCCATATTGCCTCATCTCTTCTTTTAAAGTATGACATGACCCATGAAAAAAGTGTTTATTCCAAAATAGTCAAGTTTTATTAGTTTTTAGTGGTTTTCAGTTGTTTATGTCCTATTTAATGGCTATGATTTTAGTCACTGGTGTGTAATTCTTTGAAAATGATATTTGATTGATTAAAAACATTTCCTCAAAACCAATATGGTTCAAAAATTAATGCTAGGTACTAATGAGTTTATTTCAATTAAAAGCTGACAATGTGTTTACAGTAGATATGGAAATTTGATCAAAACTGAAGAATGACATTACAAAACATGATTGATGACTCTCTTCAAAATCATTTTTGGTTTTGTTAAGTAGACAGCAATATTTAAAAAATAAATCAAATGATTCGAAAATAAAAGAATAAAATACTCCCAAAATATTGATAAATATGTGCCCATTGTATCTGATGAAGTCATAAATTAGATATGACATTGCCTCATTTTTGTCAATTGCAAAAATTTCATGAGTTTGCAATTGCTTCATTCTCAAAATACAGAAATTGCACATTACTGAAATAGAAGTAGATTTTGGTAGAATATTCTAACTAAAAGTTTTTTCTCAATTGTTAATGATTATAATTGCTGGTTTTATACTGCTAGTAACAGATTTTTCAATTTCATGAACTGACAATAAATGACAACTCATTTTTCATTACACAAAAAAACAAAAGGAATCCTTGGGTACTAAGACATTTTGTGACATGAATATTCCTTATACTTTGTGAATAGATTTTTTTCATGTGCAATTTGTGGAATCATTTACTTTGAAACTAATCCCACTATTTTGCAAAAAAATGTGATGACAAGATTTCAACTTTGTGCTCGTTCTTTACATTGAAAACAGTGGATCACTACTTTTTAAAATCCAAATAATCCTTTTGAAAATTGTTTTTCTGCAAATGTATCTTTCATTTTAATATACTAAAAGTCTACTGTCTTTATTTGCATGTTTTGTACTTTAAAATACAGACAAAACTTGCCATATAAGTGACATTTTACAACATGATAGATTTGAGATGCTTGGTAATCGTGTTTTTTGTATATTCTATATGTTTAGACTGGTAAATGAGGTAGAGCACTCAATAAAGATGCATTCACTTAATTAATATTAAATATTTTTATCAAGGTACAATGGTTTATCATTCCTAATCTAGTTTGATATATTAGCCTGCTATTTTTCAATATATCTGACATAATAGAGGATAGTCCATCTTTCTAACCTGCCTTGTTTGGACAAAGAATCCATTTGAATATGTATAGCCACAATGCCAATGACTTCAAGAATCCCATATCAGCAAAACCTTGTCACAAGTACTAGTAACATTTGTACTAATAAATTACTGTAAACCCTCTAGAATGTTGACAGATTACAGTAGTTGAAAGAACTTTAGATACTGTAGTTTATGACTGTAACAAAAACTCAGTGAAAGTGAAAAACTCATGTAATCATCAAAAAAATCCTAAAGGAGCAAGAATTACAAGGAAAGCATACCTGGATGATTCAAAATTACGAAAAAGGAATGAGTGGTGTTAAAGATGGAAATTATTTGCAAAATCATAAGTGACAATTGAAATCAGTGAGAGCATTTGCAAAAACAAGAATGAAGTATAAACAAACAAACAAATCAACAAATGTCACTAGTGCTGCATTCCATGAGTAACAAAAGACCAGCCAACTGAGGACCTACAAATTTAGGGCTGAAACTTAAACCAAAAATTTAGAAAATATAGGATTACGTACGAATTACAAGTGCAAAAAATCAAAATATCATCATGTATCGTTTCCAAGAGTGGGGAAGTCAATAAGGAAAATAAACTCAACTCTTCCTGTTTCCACCACTTATTTTCAATATCCATTGTAGGATTAACCTTGAATCTGTCTAATTCTTGAGGTGGTATTTGCAGTGGGAACTCAAAAACCCAATAAAAATATTCATTTTAGTTAGGGGGTGTTAAAATTTGTGATCATATTACTCCGCCGAAGTCACCTCTTGTGTCTAATATAAGTTTTTATTGATTGTCAACTAGCCATGTAGAAGATAGTGTGGTCAGGTTGGGACCACAGTACTCCAAAAAAGTTCCCACTTGTAATTTTTTATGAATGCTTATTGAGTACTAATGTGTCAAAATCAAACAAAAACCACCATTCACTTCATTGTTATGAGATATTTTCACAATGGAATTCTGATCCTAATCTTTAGGTTTGTTTTGTAGTCAAATATTGCACAGGCACCCAGCTACCTGGATGAACAAGTAACAATAAAAATTCAATACTCATGATGTTTTTTAACTGATTTGTGTAACAAATTTTATTCATTTTTTTATATCACAAATATCACATAATTTATTTGAATCTTTTTTTTGTAAATTTGATATAGTAATTATTTTTTAATTGAATAAACTTTCCATTCTTCTTTTAAGAAAAGATTAAAACAATCAACCAATTCTAATAAACAACTGACTATACAAAGTCTTTAACCTGAGTGTAAAATTACAATGATCAATAATTATCCACTCCATAAAGCCATTATTTATTGCATTGCTTCATTATACTTCTTTACTATGAGTTTCAAGATATCTAAACAATGAAAAAGAATATTTATTCTTTGGACTAAAATTCTTAGAGAAGAAACTTCACAATAAATTATGTTGGGTGATGATAGTACTATGTTAACTATTTGCTGTAATTGATTGAACAATTTTTGGACTTCTGACTTTAAAGTGTTCATTTTTATGAAAACATCAAGTGAACAAAAGATAATGATAGTGCAGTTTGTCATGACAACCATCTCAAATGTTATATTTTGGCATGCATAGTTGCCAGTGTTCTATTGATGGTAAGAGTAGGTTTTAGGAATATTTTTTGTTTCTTAAACTTGGAATATGTTAAAACAGTTCATTTTTTCAAAAATCCATCTTGCTAGTGAAAATATCTTGGTCACTACATTGACCCAAAAAAATCAAGAAAGAAGTCTCATAAAATAATTAAATTTATTTGCATAACAAAATCATGAAACCCTAAACCTGTTTTTACAATATATAAATTATCCTGATTTTGGTATTGGCATTGTACTGTTTCATTCATGCCACCAATATTGGACCCAATAAAACACAGTGCAGTTCTAACACAGTTTAGATTTGGAACACTTATGACAACTCTAGTGGAGATGTTACTGACAGTGAATCTCAAGGTTTGAGCTGAAGAAAGGGTATCTTTAAAAAGAGACCCTCTATGATTTTATTTCCTTACTAGTACAGTAGAAAACAATTCAACTAATAAATTGATTAATCTTTGCCAAGCCTGTCAAGAACAATTGAATTGGTCATCATTTTTTACAATCTTTAGTAAAGGAATTTGAATGACAAGCATTCAGAATTCTAAAGGCTTGCTAGTTTTGTCCCTAAACTGAAAATCGAATGGAACAATTATTTCTTTGTTATCACTTCAAGAATAATAATTATTAGTTTTTAAAAAGTGGGGTTATGAAATATAATGCCGGAGCCCTTTTTGTAAGCATCAGGCATTAGAATATTAAAATTAATTCAGTACATAGCTGGCACCTTACATAAACACATCAAAACATACTGATGTTTACACTTGAACATTTTGAATAAGATATCTCTGTGTTTATCATATCTCCATCCTAAACAGAAACTCAATCTTCTTCTTGTGATTTACTTGTGATTTACTTGTAATTTACTTGTGATTTTCTGTAGCTCAAATAGTTGAATTCACAATGTATTTTGTTAAAAAAAATCGTCTGACAAACAAAATATCAATCATATTAAAAAAGCAAAGACAGGGCGGCACATTCAACTTCTTCATTTGCTACTATTTTTAGTCACAGTCACAGGTGTGAGGCTATCTGTTGCATATCTACACTCAATCACATTCAAAGACAAGAAAACATTAAACACCAATAATTGCCTTCTTGATAATAGTAGGGATTTTTCTATGGTTATGGATCTTGGATCTTGCATGTATTTTGTGATGAAGTAAATTTATAGTTAATGGCGCACAATCAGCTAGAGCTATGTTTGTATCATGTAGGGGAAATTAGGTATGGTTGCAGATGCGTTAATAAACCAACAATGATTTGTTGAAGTGTAAGTGTGAATATATTATAAGTTTATTACAATATAATGACACTGATACAGAGATAAGAGTTGTGACATTTTTGTTCATGGAAAACTGGATTCTATTGTGCTACAAACAAAATGAAAATTTTGGCTCAGAACTCAGAAGGAGGATACCATTTGAATCTGAAATATCAAAACAATGAAAAATTGAATTAGGGATGGATTATTCTGACATACACTGCTCAAATCTCATACAAAAATCATGATATCATTATATCTTGATCTACCATCATTATAACCTACTAAAAAAGTCATTTTCATTCTTGTATGCAAATAGTATGCATTAAAAACTAAAATCTGGGCTTAAATGAACAACATTTATATTAAGCTTAGGTCATCATATTTAGATAAGCCTAACTTCCATTGAAGCATATCTACAATGATAATTTGGTCTTACTGCTTTGTACATTCATTGTCTACAAGCTTTAACCACCTGCAATAAAAATGCAAACACCCTGCAATCCAGATATGAGAAAACGCTTCGAAAGAATTAGATATAATGAACATGACCATTTGAGAAAGAATTTTGCTGCACATGGCTAAAATATGATTCAAACAAAGAATATTTCTCAAATAAAAATAAAAACTACTCACCCAAGTAGCATGTGCCAATGATTTTTGGTGTAATTAAAATCACGGAAAAGATTTTCTATTGATGAAAGAAAAATAAATCACATGTACTTTTATTTGATTGCAATACATTTATCCGTTTCACTTAAATTCAATAACAACAACATTGAACAATAATGATTTGTATGCAGTCATATATTGATGTGATTATCATTTCTCAGCTTTGCCTTTTCAGTTGATGTTGCATTCTGCTCAATACTACGTTTATTGTGAGCTGTGATGCCTATTTCAAAAAAGGAATGATATTTAATTCTTTATCTTGGCAAACCTTTGCTTTGTAACTTGAAGCATCATGTTTAATTGTTTGCTTGAATTATCTCTTAAATCTCTGTAACATCTTTGCCACTAATACCACTTGTTTAAACAGATGACACTTGAAAGAGAATTGTAATCTACAACTTGTAAGTTCTGTTCTTTAAAAAGAAAAAATGGATATTTATTCACTGTCTATGGGTATTAGAAAAATGAAACAAACAAAATTATCATATTTGATTTATTTCATCAAAGAAGACAGATACTTTGTCAATGATAAATTTTGAGATAATGTTTTCTTTATGTCACTGCAAAAACATGACAATTATAACTGAAATATTTTGTTGATGCGAGTTGTCAAAAATCTATTTCAACTTCACCAACTAGCAAATATTCCAGAATAGAAGAAGATGCAATTGTTTTCACAAAAATACAATGCCTTATCTTGGATTGGAATCTATTCAGTGCTATCAAAAGTATCAAGTGAAAGTTCTGAAGGCCCTACAGTGTACACACAAACATAAGATTTGGGTGATGTAATTTGTTTAGTCTCCAGATTTTGTAAAATCACACTAATTGATGTAGAATGATGTCTTTTGTTCCAAAAAAGCAGAAGACAACAGTAAAATAATAACCAAACAACAACAATTCTTAGCCCAAGAAACTTTTCTGAGTTGAAAATTTCTCTTGACAAGTACTAAATTGGAAACGAGTCAATTTAAACTACAATTTATAGTAAAGTCTGCCAAAGACAATGGTATAAAGTTCTCAGTTTACAGCACCAAAATTGCATATTGCCAATTTGCTGGGCTTTTGCTTTTCACAGGGAAATCTCTCCAAGTAAACAAAGAAATGATGTGACTCAACGCATGGTCATTGTTGTAAAAAACATGCTTCAACAGAGCCATTGCAAATTTGTCAGTGACATTGTTTTTCAGTAATAAAAGAATTTCGTTTGATAGTTCATGGGAGTGAAAATTGGAGATGGCAAAAGGATAGTGAGGAGCTCAGATCATTTCTCATTTTGTATCATTTTTCCATAGGAAGAAGTTTGCAGCCAAGTAGTTGGCAATAATCACCCACTGCAATTCGAACTAGAACCAGCTGCCGAATCATCGCGAGGCACAATTAAGGGCATGAAGTAATACTGTTCTGCTTTGAATGTGGATTTGTAAACATTTGTTTTACTTTATTTTCTCGCAGTACTGTTGCGCTCTACATGCAAATTTTCCACCAACGAATACGAAAAAGGAGTTGAATAGGAGATTAATTTTGATGTTCTCATGTTGCTATTTCTTATCATATTTACTTGCTACGTTAGCTCAATTTTATGTCTTACGCTGCGTGAGAACTGAACTTTTTTTGCTCAAGTG
>JALLOT010003886.1:0-10786 GCA_036939595.1 Thalassiosira livingstoniorum | reverse complement strand
TTCGCTTGCAGTAGTAGTGCGAGCTACGCTCGCACTTACCTACCTACCTACCTACCTACCTACCTACTGGTACTATTTTAGTACTCGCTACGCTCGTAGATGAGCTTCGCTCGTCATAGGTAGGTACAGTACCTTACGGTACTGTTATAGTACTCGCTACGCTCGTAGACAAGCTATGCTCGTTGTAGGATATGTACCTACTCACTACGCTCGTTAAATAAAATTTGTTCGCTTCGCTCACGTCATCATTTAACAATGAATAAAAAGCACCGACAACGTTTCTGGCTCCAATTAGAAAGTGCCTTTCCTTCCTGTGGGATAGAGCCCAGAAAAAAGTGTCCTGCAGCCCTACTTCATGCCTTGGGTTCTGATTGGCAGTATTCATCAGAATATATGTTAAGTACCATATCTGATGCATGGTACCTTATTGTAGCATCTGGATGGGCTGCTAGGTAGTCTAGCAGTTGGTTCACATTTTCCAAAGTTTTCTTGGTGGCATGGGCTTGTTCAGCTGCAATAGAGCTGAGAGCCATCAGAACAGTAGGAGTAATAGAGTATTACCCACATTTTTCTGGACATGTTAGCACTCAGTTGTATCTACAGGGGCAGTTGTGTCTTCAGGAATGGGTTCTTGGGCACTCTTTCCATACTTGCGTGGAGCTGCAGGGTAAAGGGCATGTTGTGGTTTCTTCAGGCATTTGTGTTGATACTTTTTGATTTGCTTTTTAGTAGCCTGGCATAGAAATGTCAAGGGTACACTTTCTATAATCCCACTTGAGCTCAATACCACAATAGAGCAAACCTGTCCAATCAATGGACAATTTGTAATGATCTTTCAGTGCGGTCATTAAATGGTTTGCATCTGCCAAGTTTGAAAACTAACCTCAAAATCATCAACTATGAGAGTGAATTGAATATCACAGGTAGTGTGATGCCACAGGCCAGGGGTGTGTGGGAATTCATAATGTCTTTTTGGGGCAAGATGTTCCTTGAGGAGCTTTTGCCAAGCTTCCCGCCTGTGGTAACCCGTAGATTGCAGCTCTAATTTCCACAAAGACAAAACCGTTCTTTGCATGTTTCTCTAAGTCATATTGTTTCTTTGTATGTTCATGGAACAAGCTCAGGAGCAGTTTTGTGTACTGGTACCAATCAAGGGGGGTACCAAGGTAGAAATTTTTATATCTACACACATGTATATGGCATCCCTTGCACTAAGGACACTGTTCCATAATACATTTGTGGTCATGAGACCCACCGTCTGGATGGTAAGTTTACCCAGGTGCAATATTAGATTACCATCTGCAGTGATCCTGACCCAATTTGGGTTTTCTTTCTGGGGTCTGAAATTGACCACCACTCTGGCATATGTAATAGTCCTATCCTTGGGTATGTTAGCAATGTTCTTGTGGGTCAAAACAAAAATGGATTTTGTTCCAGCCATACGGGTCTTGTCACTGCCCTGGGCAAGGTTTCCAAACTTGTTCTAAATGCAGATGTCCAAACATCACATGTGATAGGGTTGTCAGCAAGTTTTTTGTATTTGCTGATGTTCTCACCAGTAATCTGATGCACCATGGGGGCAGAAAAATGTTTGAGGTTGTGGGCTGCAAGTTTGTCATTTTCACATTGTAACTTTCATGGGACAAAATCAGGATTGGTATCACCCCATGCAATCTTGGTTAGTCTGTTGATTGATTCCTGTGTAATGGTGCATGGGTTTGTTATGCATGGGATTGGTGAACATTGTAGGGCCTCCAGTGGGTCAGTGATAGGCAAAATTCTAGGTTCTTGCTGTTGCAGTTGCATGGATTTATGGAGAGGTGCAGCTGTGGTGTTCTTGCTCTTCTTTTTACATTTTTTACCCTTAGGGCTAGCACAACTGATATTAGACTGTGTTTCTTGGGTGTTTACATTGTTCACTGCTTCAGAGGTGGATGGGGAAATGAGCAGTGTAGTTCCTGGTGTGTTGTTGCACATATTCTGTAGGCAGGTAAGTTTTGCACCATAGGATTGGTGGACATGGGCTCTGTTGGTTCATGCATGTCCGCCATTGCAAGTCTATCAGAAAAATTGGTGTGGGTCTTCAAGTGTATTTATGTGCCATGGCTTATCAGCCGATAGTGAGGTTGTTTTTTAATTGCATTTGTTAAATCCTGTGCAATGCTAATTGCGTCATCCAGAGTTGTTTTCAATGGGGTACTGCAATTCATAGGGTAAAAGGTAGCTTGGCCTGAAATGTGGTAAGTGGCTGTTTCAGGCACAAAGAAATGTTTGAACCTGTAGTAATTTTTGGCAGAGCCTACATACCATGCATCTGTGGCTTGTGGTACCCATGAATTTCTTGTGTCTGGAGGATTGCAAATGCTGACAGGTACTGGGTGGGGCCAGAGGATTTTGGTTAAAATCAAATTGTCCATCCAGAATTGCATATGCTGAGACTCGTGGGTTGAAATGTGAGGTCCTCAGCATGTTGAGAGTGTGTTGTGTTTAGCTAATGATTTTGTCCCATAGCTGGAGAGGGAACTTTTCATTGTATGAGTAAAGACCTGAAATTAAGTGAGCTTTGAAGGTTTGGATAGCCCTCTCAGCTGTGTTAACACAATAGTTATGTGGTTCAACAAGTTGGAGTTTGATGTTTTCACAGCAAAGGAATTTTTGCACTGCTTTGGTGGCAATATTATCCAATATTGAGTTCAGGTTTGAAACCATAAACAGTGAGATATTCAGATTTTTCTTTGAAAGCTGCAAATAGATTCTTCCAAGGCATCTTTCATTGGTGTGACCAATGTAGCATTGCTGAAGTAATTGTGTATTACAAAGATATGTACATGGCCTTCCAGGAAGCGTACAGGGAATTTACATGTTAAGTTGGTGTACACGGTGCCCTTTTTGGTATCATAAATGATTGCTATACATATGAGTGATGGCTATTTGATGGATTCTTGTGTGGGTATCATGTCCTTGCTGGGATGGGTTGGTTTTGTGGATTGAATGCCTTGTTTGTGTCAGCGCATGTAACCTTTATCTGTGGCAGGGGAATTGGGTAGGTATTTTTGCATTGTCTTTTTTGTGAGGCCAGGAAATGTTGCTAATTGGTTGTTTTCTATGGCACTGATCAATGTTTGTTTTGGTTGACTGAAGAGACATTGGTGAAGAAATTTTAACAAGCTTTCTTTGCTTGTCATGTGATATGCACTGCTTGCCATTAGTGTGTTTTGGAGGCAAGCTTGGCTGAGCATTGGGATGCCTGTAGAATCCAGAGGCAATACCCACAGGCCTGTGGTAGGTTCATGTGTGCCTATCCATAGCAGTTGCATGTTAATATAAACACAGCAATCATATTATTTGTCAAATACAATTTTGCACCCACAATCACATAATTGATGGATAGAAATCAAAGAAGAGTGTGCAAGCCCTGGCACAACATGTGCCATACTGATATTGCTTGAAAGACCAGGCACCTAGAGTGTACCGCTACAAGATTATTTTTTGGAGATTTTTATTTATTTTGGAATCACTGAATGGAATCTAAAAATATTTGCAAGCAATTTTGAGTAACATAATTTTCACATAAAATAATCAATATTTTTGTCTCAAAAATTACCAACGGCATGGATAGAAGTGTTTTCCATGGATTAAAGCATGGATAGTAATGTGTGCAGATAGTTTTACTATCCACTCTTCAATCCATGGATAGCATTTCTATACGTGGATAGAGTTTCAATATCCATTGATGAATTGTTTAGTACTACTGCAGGTAGGTATTGTATCTACTTACATACCTACCAATGAAATTTGTATGTGTGTCAAAAAATAGGGGCAGTACCATATGTACAATAAATACTAGAGTCACGAGTAGATGTCCCTATCCATCTAGATTTTTATTAGTACTAATTGATAAGTAGTGTACATATTATGTTGGAACACTTCATCTTGGCACTTAGTGCCATGGTACAGAACAAGACTCAGTTGCTGCACCTGGTTGATGAAGCAGGCTTGGACAAGAGTTAAATCTGCAAATCTAAATTTTAAATTGATTATGAATATCATCATGTATCACATCTTTGAGCAAGGTAGCAGGTTATTGGCACTTCATTGCCTGTTGTGCTCCTCTCCGAGCATGCCATGTACCCCACCATGTGCCTCATGCACTTGTCTACATCTTTTATATCTTTTCCTTTTGTAAGCTGACTGTCTGTTTGCAGTCTGTCCAACACACTCCTATGCTGAGGCGGCAACAGGCCTGTTGAAGCCTGTTCTCAGTATTAGCATTATTGCCCTGTACCCCCCTTTGGCCGACTCATTTTGGCATAGAATAGATGGCACATTGGTTGGCTTAAACCTCTTACTCCTAGACTTGGAGAATTTGACTCTCTCCTCATTGTTCTTCACTATGGCCCTTTCTGGAATCTCCCCAGGTATGTTCATAAGAACAGCATGGAAGTCTCTAAATGCCTTGCCTTGCCTTGGTTTAGTCTTGATGTCCGCCCACATTTCCTTGGTTGGGCAATGTTCAATATGCACTTCCTTTGTGTCTACCTGGTCTTTTACAAAGAAATACCTAATATTCATATGCTTAGTTCTCTTTGAACTTTAGGCCATATCATTTGTCTCTAGGAGCTCCACACTCATGTTGTCTTGGTGTAGGATGTTCCAATCCACAGTGTAGCCTTGTGCCTCTATGAAATATAGACTCCAAATGACATCGGGCAATACATCATACACCCCAATCACTTCAGTCTCAGTCAAGCTTCTTGAGTTTAACTTTTGTCTTCTCAAAGAGCTGAGTACCGCTCCTTTCCCTAAAGTCATCATACTATCTGTCTGTTCCTTGGCGTCCCAGTGCACCCCATGTGAGGCATCAACCCACCACTTAACCACAGTCATTGTCTCTGCACATAAAGTAAGCTTTAGGTACAAAGTACCTTTGATGTACCTTAGTACTTGCTTCAGCTTTCCCCAATCATCTGTGTCTGGGTTTTTCACCAGGGTGGTCAAAAAGGCGATGGCCAAGTGGAGATCCCTCCTGGGCCTCATGCCCATGAATAGCAACCTGGACACCGTATGGTGGAAAACAATTGCTTTTTCTTCACTTAGCCTCTCCCTCTCTTCTTCTGGGCGGATCTTGAAAAGGTGGTCAGATGCTGGGGATGGTGCAGGCTTACCAAGTTCTTCCGGGAAGTTGTTTATGGTGTCCTTTAAATATGGTATCATGGATACCTTTACCACTCCTGGAACCAAGTAATCCGGGTCCAAACCTAAATAATCATGCTTGGTTCCTTGGTGCACCTTGATGTTCCCATAGATCATCTCCAACCATAGAGCAAATTTTGATACCATCTCTCTGTCTATATGTGATACTTTCTGTATATAATTGCACTGTTGACTCAGAGCAATTTTTGAGTTGTACATTTCAAAATTGGCACAAGCGCCAGCTGGCTCAAGTGCAGAGTTCGAAACGTCAGACTCAAAAACCGCAATGAGACCACAGTGCAATTATATTTGTGATACCGCATGTGCAAGAGAACAAAAAAAAGCAAAAGGTAGCCCGTTCACTTTTTTTGTGTTCTCTGCACTAGTGGTATTACAAATTGTCTACGTGCCATGCCACAGTCATCTGCTTTACGTTCACCATTTTATTTGCCCCACAAATGTAGTAGGGATTTACCTCAAAGCCTATGATCAACAAGTCATTTAAGAGCTTCTTGTAAAACAGCAACAAGGACTTAAGTTGTCCATAAAGTGCTTTAAAAATTTGAACATAAAATACCGGTTTGCCTTTGGAATCTGTCGTGATATATTTCCGATATATATCTGGGGCCACCATGACCATCAGCTCTGCAAGAAGACCTTCCAACTTCATTATCACGTAGTCATCATTAGTAGCATGCAGGTACGCTCCTGGCAGGTCTATAATGGCCATGTCTCTCCTCTTGTATGCTTCTTGTACTGCCGTTATAAATACCAACTCTGTTTTCACCGTCAGTGAGGCCGCTTCTTCCTTGGGAATGTACTTCCTCTGAGGGGCCCCATTTGCACAAGCCCTGGCTTTTAGCAACTTGTCTTGATTCTCCTTCAGAAATATCAGTGATGCCAATAGCTCTTTCTGCTGCTTAAGCGTGAGCTCCTTGGCCTTCTTTGGGATGAAGGTCTTCAGCATGTGCAGCTGGCTCAGCTCTTTTCCCACTGTTTCCTCTCCACATATCCCAAATTTCTTTAGTCCTTCCCTCAGGGATTACTGTGTCATTACATGCTCCTGATTACACCTGGACATGACCTCATTTTTAGAAAGCCACCATCTCCATGGCGCTGTGCGTAAGGAGTGCTATCTGGTCTTCATGGAAGTCCATTTCCTCCGGGTTTTCCACTGCACTAAAGCAGTGCAAATAATCTGTCACACGATTAGGCCTCAGTCTAGTCCCACTCCTGTGATCTTCAGTCTTGTTGACATCAGCTACTTCCATGATTGGTTCATCTTCTAGCTTGATTGGTATTCCCTCCGGCGGGTCAATGTCTGGATCATCTTTGGTTATAACTGGTTGGTTGGGAGAAGCTTTGTCCAGGGCTGCATTTTCTGCTGCCTGTTGGGCCTCCTTGGGGGTAACCTTGTCTGCAGTTCCTTCGAGTTCCACCACTGGATTCTTCTTGTCATCTCCGTGCATCACCACTCCTGGATGGTCTGCTGGGATGTCCAGGAATGGCGCCACTTCAGCTTCTACCAGCTGCTTGGGGAATCCTGGTTGGTTGTCATTCAACCATTCAAAATCTTCCTGGTTTCTATTTTGGAAGTGCCAGGATTTTCCTTCTTGGCGGCCTTTCCTGGCCCACTTCTCTACCATTTTTACCACAGAGTCTGGCATGGGAAGCTCATCAAGTTGTTTCCTGGTGAGTTTTTGGCCAGTGGTCAAGCAAAAAAACTTGTACGATCCATGCAAGTTGGCAGTAGGACCCAAATTTATGCACAGGTTAGTTCTGGTCTGCATGTCATTTGTTCTGTTGTTTTCCTCATATGGCTTGCAATAGCATCTGAATGGGGCCGGCAGTGTTTTTTGAAGTCAAGTTTCATCCTTGTGATGATCTCTCACGGGGGCAGTTGATCAGAAATCCCAGTTTTAGCTGGGAATGCGTTGATCCACAACGTCACAAAGTGGATCAGCTCAATGATTACCCGCTTCGGGAAGATTACAAAGGGTAGCACCTTGAGTGTTTCATGACCCTTATTTGTCTTTCTATCTCTCCCACGTGTTCTTATTTGTGGTGGTGTTAACCACAGTCATGTCTGTTAGATCGTCCTTTACTTTCTTGAACTCACTGATCATCAAGATAGCTTGGATAACATACCCTCCACAATAGTATAGTTTGAGGACCCTTTTTATGGCCAATACCAAGTCTTTTGCCCTCCTTCTGGGCATGTGTTCCACTGTTGTGAAGTTAAAAAGGCTAGTCCGTCTACAAAAATTATATCTGCAGTTAGGGTCACAAATTTATGAAACTTTAGGAAATCATTAGGTACATTAACAAACTCTGCCTCTGCTCTGGTAGGTGGCTTCCTTACAGTTTTGCCTCTCAAGTCTGAGAGATTCGAGCAAAAAAATTTGAGTGAGTTGTTAATAGCCTTTTTGGTGATGGGGCAGTTTTGCAGCATGTTGTTGCACACCAATATCTTAAAGTCCTCTTGAGATGGGTTTCCCATCATCCCAAGGGCCCTGTGAGCATCCTCAGCTTGCATCACTTCTTTTTGGGTGAAACCTTCGAAATTCTTCCTGATGGTGCTGATGAGGGCAAAATCCTCCAATCCAAGTTCCCTCAAATCTAAGTAATGCAGCCCACTTTTACTCTCACAAAACACTAACGTCTTGTTGCTGCCTGGAGGTGTCATGTGGAAGCATCCATCATCACTATTGTAAGTAATTTTGTGGCCCATTTTTCTTAACTTTGCCAGCAATAGTATGTTTGCTATCCCCAAGGAGTCGAACCACACTTCAATGCTTTCAAAGTCTCCCATCATTTTAGTGCTGCGGGCTCCTGCATGTCCGTGAATTTGGACTCTTTTCTTCACTTCCTTCAAGTTGCTCAAGTAATGTCTGTTGGCAAATACATGGGTGGTGGACTGGTTGTCCAAGAGCAGCCAGTTTATGTTGACTTTTCCTTTTGTGTTGTGCTGCCTGACATATTTGCACTCTTGTACGTGGGGTGTAGCTCCTCCACCCCTTCCAGCTCAGGACAATCTCTTGCCAGGTGATTGTTGACCACTCTGCAGTGGTAACACTTGATGTCCCTGTCTTTGTTGCATTTGCCATGCAGCACTCCTTTCAAGTCTTCTATCTTTTCTTTTCCTTCTGTAGGCTTGTTGTCTCCTCTGGCCGCAAATGTCATCCCTCTCTTTTCATAGTTGGGTCTTCCGGTCTCAACTGGTGATCTGTAGTTATTTAGGAGGGTAACTGCAGTCTCCAAGGTTGCTGGGTAATTATCAATACCCTTTGTGTAATCCTTGGACAATTCATTTTTTAAGGCTCGGTACCTTGCTCTGTCCGCTCCCCCTAAGAATAGGCATGCCAAAAAGTGCTCTCTCACTTTGGCCACTGCTGCCTTTTGTTTGTTTGTGGTAGGGTCATTTGAATCCAATGCCCCATCTGACTTAAGCTCCTCTAGAACCAATCCCAGTTTGTAACCAAATTTCCCTCCGTAGGTCTCCACAACTTGGACTAATGCCTTGAATTCCTCAAGGTAGTCTAAGTTTGATTGTCCCAACTTCTGATAATAGGTATATACCCTCTTCTTTGCTTGAGTTAGGACAAAGGTTCCCTGACGTTGGTTGTCAAAATGACAGGCTATGCCCTGAATTAACTCAACCAGACCAATGACGTCTTGGGCATCTCTCACTGTCCCATATCCAGTTGTCCCCTCTAATCTCGTCTTTAGGCATTGGGAGAACTGGGCATAGATTAAGGCGTAGGCTCTTTTTTGGTTGGATTCCAACTTCTCTTTTTTGCTCATGTATTGTTTATATTCTTCTTTCCACTTGAAGACATCTTCTTTGGATATGGTTGATCCAGTCGGCCAAGCAGGTTTGGTGTAGGGGTTGAGTTCTAACTTCTCAGCCCGTCCACCAGCATGGCTCCACTGTCATATTCCTGCTGTAAATAGTCAGCAATATTTTGGAGGGATTTGACAAATTTGGCCACATACTTTGGGTTCCCGCAGTCAAAGGTGTCTTCCTCCAACGTTTTGATTTTACTTTTGAATTTGGTCAATTTTGGCTTTCCTCTGAATTGCAGACTTCCCTGCCTGACAGGCTTACCACTTTTTTGTTTCAACATTGTGGTTTCTTGTCAATAATTGATTTAAATTGTTGGAAATTCTTCATCTTGGCACCTAGTGCCATGGTACAGAGCAAGACTCAGTTGCTGCACCTGGTTGATGAAACAGGCTTTGACAAGAGTCAAATCTGCAAACCTAAATTATAAATTAATTATGAGTATTATCATGTATCACATCTTTGAGCAAGGTAGCAGGTTATTGGCACTTCATTGCCTGGTATGCTCCTCTCCGAGCATGCCACATACCCCATCGTGCCTCATGCGCTTGTCTATATCTTTTATATCTTTTCCTTTTGTAAGTTGACCGTTTGTTTGCAGTCTGTCCAACAATGTAAAATAAAAAATAATACCAAGCAGGAGTAGTAGATGTCCCTATCTATCTATCTAGGTAGCTATACCTATGGCATTATTATTGCTCCTATATTTTTTATCATTGCTTGCATGCACCTGTTCCAACAAGGCAGGACACGACAATGGCCTCAACTACCAACCTAACAACCGCCAACTGCCAACCGCATGGTCAACGGTGTTGTTGATAGCATCATTGACATTAAAACTAACCCTGGTTCAACTTAACGGTGTCGACAATGTGTTGAATGACACTACATCAATGAATGGTGTTGTTGGCGGTATCATTGATGGTATTGTGTGTTTGATGTTAAAACTAACCCTGCCTAACCGTATCATCTAATTAACTACATTGTATTTATTATCTACTAGATAGTTAAGTATTACTACTCTTATTTCAATTGTATGTCAATGGAATTGCACCTTGTTATTATTTTAAAGTTTGGAATGGGATTTTCCTACTACTGAAGGCCAACCCATTTTTTTGGTTCTGATGGTATTTTTTTGATATACTATTGATTTTTGCACTGATTGACCAAGTAGTTTTTGGTTTCAAGCAGAAAAGGTGCCATTGTGATGGCATGCCACAGCATGGATGCCATGGTGATTGTTAGAGATTATTTTTTTCAATGTATGTTGTATAATATTTTAGCATGGTATTAGATGGTATTGCACCTACATAACAAAAACTGTTAAAAAATTGGCAATAATAATGTGGCTGAACCTTTCAATGCAAAAAAAAATTAATATCAGGTGGATTGTGTGATTTTTACTATTCATGGATAGTTATGTGGATAGTGAGGATAGCATCACTATCCACACAGATAGTTTAACTATTCATTTGGATAGTGATGCTATCCATGCAAGACAGCATGGATAGAAAAAATGCTATCTACATTTTAAAATAAGCAAAAAAGATTTTCTTGTCTAATAGCAAAAATATTTTTACACAAACCAGATAGTCAAAAACTTGTTTGGAGAGCATCAGCAATACAGCTAGCTTCCAGATATCTTCTCAAAACACTTCAGCATCCGTCCCCTTACCTCCAGTAGGGATAATTATGGTAGGAATCTGTTCTATTTCAAACCACCCAGTAGCAGGGTCTACCATAGTTACA
>JALLOT010003885.1:0-10784 GCA_036939595.1 Thalassiosira livingstoniorum | reverse complement strand
TGATTGAAAAAAAAACAGTAACACAATCGGGGAGGTGAGACGGAAGGACTCAAGCGATTTTTCATTTTATTTTTTTTTCCTCAAATAGGGTAGGTACTACGCCACCCCCTATTTTTGTATGTTGACTAACTGCTGGGTTACCCTTGCCAAAAAAGACAAAACGTTACATCTGGACTTTAAAAGGTACAATTAAACATAAAAATATGCTCATTTTGATGCTCTTAATAAGCTCTATTCATTTCTTGACTGAGGCCACTCTGAAATTTGAATTTTAAAAATCTTGAATTTCGTGCATACTACTAAGTGCTATGTGGTCTGTGTGGTAATTCTTTTTTAATCAATCATAAACTCATGAAGACATATTCTAATCTGGTTACACTGGGATAATACAGTGTAATAAAAAATGATACAAGACAAATAAATTTGATAAAAGTTACTTCTAAGTTCTCTACAATCCATATCCACACCAGTGTAGACTCCCTTTTGTACCATTTTTTTCACTGTGTTGTAAATCTACTGTTGGAGTATCATATCTATTGGTACTAGTTCTTTCTGATTGCTGCCACAATAATGCAAGTCATGTTAAAGTTTGCAACAATCAAACACCTGTTGCTTTGCACATTAGGAAATTGATTATCTTTTGAAGTTTTACACTCAAGACTAGCCCCAAATTTCTTCTCACACCAAAACACATTTAAGAAACATCACCTGTGTCAATGACCAGTTCACCCTCACAAAAGTTTCTTCTGCCAGATGTAGTGTTGGTCAAACTGCATTTTCCTCCCCAATCCTGATTTGACAAAGTCTTCCTAGCCACAAAGGTCCTGCATCATTGTTACTATCAAATAATAATATCCAATCACCAGGTGTTACATTCTCAGCCAGTTTTCTCTTACCTACAGTATCAAGCTGCCGTTCTTCCAAATACTGTTGAACCTGTGCACCAATTAGTTGTTGGCAACTCTGTTTGCGGAAGTTATAAAAAGATGAGCCTTCAGTTTTTGTTGATGTGCACCCATTTATTTGATGAGGGGGTATCCATCCAAGGGTACCAATCATCAAAGCTTTCAAGCACTTGAGGCACCATCAAGAACACTGCCTCATAAAAACTACTCCAGTGTTGTTCACAACAAATTGATACTGCTTTGTAATTTTAACAAGGGGTTCATAGAATTCAGATGGTCTTGGTATGGGGTTAGTACCATCTCATACAAAAAGAATTTATAGTGATGGATTGGATTTTTTCCTGCTCTTTTACAATGTTTTCCCTCATCACTTTTATAGAAAGCTACAAGCACATCATAAACATCTTTCACTTCAACAATGTAACCTTCTTCAACTCCAGGAATGCTATTCCTTATGGTTTTTGCTGATTGGATTAGAGAGTTTATTTTCTTCTCTTTAAAGTACCACCAATACCATCACATGGACCTTTGCCATGACTGGGAGCACCAAATGAATACAATCCTCTATGAGTTTAGTAAAGTAGTTCAGAGCCCCTGTATTTTTGAAATGACTCCCAACATTATCAGAATATTGGTGGATGTTCAATTTTTTCCACAATGTTCATGCATATATGCTTCCAAATATGGGAGTTCATGGTTGGTGAAATGCTGCATAGCAAATTGATTGTTCAACTTATCATCTGAAACAAGACCAACAGACACTGAGTGCCATTTCCTTAAGCAAAGAGTTGATCTGTAGAGATGAGACACTGCATCTGAAGCATCTTTCACTTTGTAGAATCCCCCACCAACAACTTTTGCTACTGTGGCCCAGAACAATGACTTGTTGATTGGCTCACAAGACATTTCCCCATTTGCTGTTACTTTGTCACCTACTTCTAACATCCCAGTTGTTTTATTCCATTCAGAAACCTGAAGCAAAGACTCTATTGAAATGAAAAGAGTGTATTGCTTTGTTGTCCAGTGCTCCAATTGTACTTTGTCAAAGCTCTCGATGCTACTGTATTTTGATTTCTGAAAAATCAATGTCTCTGGCAATACAGAAAGGTCTTGTATTCCATGAGTACTCAGATTTTCTCTTGCATTCAGTTGATACAATGTTGCAATGGGTTATGTGACTAGCCATTGTTAATTCAAAAATAATCTAGAAAGTCAACAAGCATTCCTTTTTTGTTTGTAGAACTAAGTTTTGTGCTGTGGTGCCCTTGGTTGGTGAGTAGTCTTCATCATTCACATCAACATTCCATCTCCTACAGTTTCATGTGCAACTTTTTGCATGATCTGTGAGAGATGACTTAGTTTTGTAGACATAGTATCTCCACTTGACCTGCTCCATCCATTGAGGTCCTGCTAAAGACGTTGAATCATCAAGTACTTCCTTCCAGTTTCTGGTAGTACTATCAAAAATTTGTTTTAAAATTGATCAACAAAGACACTTGCTCCACAACTTATCAAACCCATATTTTTGGCAGTTTGAAGATGCACAAAGAAATTTTGCATCTTCTAATTTTGACTTGGCAAACAATCTCCAAGACAAGCCACACACATACCATACTTTAAGTCTAAACTCAAGATTTCATTGATGCTTTTTAAGTATTGAAGGTCCCTTGATTTTCTATCTGAAAAATTCATCAAAGCATTGAGATTGTGAGATGTCAAGTAATTCAATAGAATTCAGTTTCAAATAAAACTTACCATCTGTGTTAGAATTAGAATTTGGCTGCACATCGGTTGGTGCATTGCTGCAATTCATTGTAGAAGTTAACCTGGGCAAATGGACATTGTTGCTGTTGGTACTGTTGGCACTGCCCCCCACATGAGCTGATCTTACTGGTTGATCACACTGTTCTCCTTCTGCAACACTGTCTGCATACTGAAGTGATCTAATACTTAGGTTCCAGAGTCATCTAGGGTTTCACTTTCAAGGTTAAGAGACATTCCAGAAATGAGTCTTTTGTAGCTCCAATACCTTGATTCATTGCATTGACACCCTTACAACTAATGCACAAGTATGACAATTTTTCCCCCTTGACTATCTCCCACAGCACATGCACTCTCAAAATAAATGGGCAAGATATTGGGGAGTTGGATATTCAGAACTTATCTGCCATACCCAGTGCATACTTCTGAAACTGTTTCCAGAGCTCATCCCAAGATTTATAGCAATAAATTCACTGTCTTTCTTCAGTTTGCTTTTGGAAGATTGGATGATGACGTTTTGCAATGTATTTCTTGTTAGGGGAGTAATGGCTATGTTGGCAGTGAAAGGCTTCAATGGTTTCAATGTATTCTGTTGGAGTTGTATCTGACAGTTCCTTTCTCTCAACAAGACCCAATGCTGGAACCCATCTGACCATCTGGGCCTTCCCAATTGAACTGCATTCAACATACCAGTTCCATGGTAAAAGTGAAATGACAATTTTTCCATTACCATTATCTCCAATTGAAATTGATTTCAGTGTCTCATACCCATCACAACAAGTAATCATCTCTCCTGTAATGAAATCCCCTGTCTTCTCAGTTATCTCATCAAATAGCGCTCTATTGTTCCTACCATGTGACACATATTTTGAATTACGGTCCAGCCCAAGAGCATCACATACAGCATGGTCAGAGACTTCCCTTGTGGGTGGAATCAATAGAGCAGCTAAGCCAGTGAGCACATGATGGCAAAATTGGATAAGGATTTAATGCACATTTTGGCTGTGGAGAAAACTGTTTCCATCATCTCAAATTTGGTTTCCTGATGGTTGTTTGCAAGAGTATGTTCTGCAAATGATGGCTCATTGCTCAAGTTCACAGTGATACTGTTGAGAATTGAGGCTGCTTTTGTACTTGATTTGTCAGATTGTATCTTGAGTATTTCAACAACTTTAGACTTTGTATGGTGCTTTGCTGTACAATCATTGAATGCTTCCCCTTAGTCCATGGCTTCTTCTCATTCATACTAGATTTGTTGTTGGATCCCATTACATGTCCAACAGTAGAGCACACACTTCTTGTGGATGATTCATTCTCATCATCTTTGATGGAACCCATTATTTCTTCCCATGCCTCTATTCACAGCTAGGTTTCCATCATAAACTTCCTTTGATCAGTAATGAGACCACAGCAGTCAATGCCCTCAGAAGTGTTACAATGATTCCTAATCACTTCACAAGCTCCGTCCATCATAGCCAGCACAGGATTTGATGATTCCATGATGGCCTTGTTTGAAACCATGGTGAGCTTACATTTACCACATCTGTACTTGTTGTCAAATGCGATGCTTGCATTTCACTTGTCCATCACCATTTCCAAAACAAGACATGTTTTGAAAAGAGGTAAGAGTGATCTGGTCCAAAGCCTGCCTCCTCTTAGTGCTACTTATATTTAGCAGCACCTAAGGTTTCCATAACAGTACAATCAGTAAGAATGTAAGAGCATGTGTTTCTGATTTGATTTTATGACTGTATCTAAGTTTGAAAAAAGGAATTCAATGTAAAACAATGTGTTACAAATTACACACCAGCTTTGGGTTTAACTACTTGTGATCAGCTAAAGTGTATGGATTGAATCAAGGCACCGGTCTCATTTCTTTCACTTTCAGCAATAATATCCATGACAATGCATCTCTCTCATGAAACTAACTAACTTGATTCAAAACTAAACTAAAACCGTAAAAATTCAATCAAGGAGTGTGAGATTTGGGCATCAATTCATTGCATAGATTGTAGATCAAACCAAATAAGTGCTTACAAAAACTATTTCAATAGAACTGCAGTTTTTTAGGTTGAAGAAACAGTCAAAGAAAGAAATAGGAAAAACTAAGATGAGTCAGGGAAGTGGCAGACAAAACAAATAAATACATTAGTGTGTAAAACAACTCACTTATTTCAAAATTTGATTCTGGTCAATATTACAAATATTAATACCAATCACACCAAATTCTATTCTCCTTCTTCAAACTAGGACACAAAGAAATTATTATGCAATTTTGGTTTTTGCAATGGAAATCAGCAACAGTTGGTGTCAACATCAATGAATAGAACAAATATTATGGACTGCTGAGAATGTTGGACAAAAACAATTACATAAAAAATTGAGCTGTTTTCTGTTCACCTACAATTATGTTGTATTGAAAAATTGTCAATCAAGTGAAAATCCTTGAGATTGTGAGCCATTGGAAGGGAGGGATGAATTGAAAGATACTATTTCAAACAAATGTTTCATTGAGAGTGCAACTAATCAATCTTCCATGCCACTGAACACTTGATATTGGTTTTGTGGTTGTAGTTACGGGGAGACAAACCAGGAATCACTGGGGTGATGGTAAATATTAATGCATGTGATGGCTAAATGCATTGGCAGGGAGGGATGAATTGAAAAATGCTATTTCAAATGAAAGTTTCATCAAGAGTGCAACTAATTGATCTGCCAAGCTGCTAAGCCACTGCCAGCAGGTGCAGGGAGACCAAACAGAAATCACTGGGATGATGGTAAATATTAATGCATATGATGGCTAAATGCAATGACTGTGTCAATTGCATTTACCAGAGGTACAAAAACAAATGACTAGCGGGTGTCCATATTGGCATGATTGATTTGTTCAAAAAGCTTTCAACAAATGTTTGAAGACACCGTCCACAATGGCTAAACAAATCAATGGATGAAGGCAATGGTGAGTCTTAAAGATACATGCCAAACTAATGGTGATGGCAATGGCAGAAGCAGCTGTTATCCATTGTGCAGTGCACTGACAAAAGATCAAGCAAACACTGAATGGCAAAAATGCAATGCAGATGCAGGTGCAAGCTGATACAAACAAAGGTGGTGGCATTGGAAGAATTCCACTAGTATGGAACCATACTGGCTGCTGACAACATAAAAGGTGGGCAGGGTGGGGATGGTTGCCGATTGTGGAAGTCGGTGGGCTATTGGCCATTGTCTTTCTCCGGTGTAAGGCGTAAAACATAACGTGTAACCCAAGCTTAGATTTTTTGCCGTTTTTGTGTGTTGCCTCTCACCTCTTGCCCAAAACCCACAAAAAGATGATTATTGATGGTGGAGGAACTTTCTACATATGAATATACTGAGCTCCCCTGTAAAAGGAAAATTGCTCAAAATCAATTTTGGAGATGGATGATGAAAATGTTTTCTTCTCTACTTTTAGGCTGAAAAATTCCATCTTCATAGCACCTCTAGGAGTCTAGATGTAACATCCTGGCTAGGATAACCCAGAAGCTAGCCATGAAACCCTCTCCTTAGTCCTTCTTCTTTTCTCTTTTCTTCTTTGACTTCTTCTGACGCTTTCTATTTGACTTTGCATTTTCTTGGAGGGGAGGGAACTTTGGTGGTAGCACCAGGGCGGCGGGGGTGTTTGAACCATTTGTCCTGTTGGGTCTCTTTTGCATCCATTCATGCACTGCTGGGTACTGCTGTGAGAGGATGAAATGCAATTGCACATCCGATTTGCTGTTGAACTTGTCTGTTTCCATTGCTGGTTGGGTTGTTGCCACCTTCAGTCAGTCTTTGAGCAGCTTGAGTCCCTCCTTATACATAACTCACCAGCTTGGAGCATCATCTGGTCAAGGACTGTTAGAATATCAGTTGGCATTACTCCCTCCTGTATGACCTTTGGAACAAAGAAACCTGAGAGGGTTGGATAATTTGGAACAAAGTTCTCATCCACTCTCTTTTTCCCTGTGAGTTTCATCATTTTGATTTTGTTGTCCACATTGTTTTACCTGTCTTTTATGTCATTTTCTTTGACCACAATATGTTTCTACTATTTTGTGAAAGCATCTCTTGAGACCTCCACCACAATGGAGTCTTGACCATTGACCCTGTCCCCAATGAATGGAATGCCTTTCTTGTGTATTTATCTCTCTTGGTTGGGCACCAAAAGTACTTTTGCCTTGTCAGTGAGTGCATGAGCTGGACATATGGTCTGCCTTTCTTTATAAAGACAAATACCACTACCACTAGTTCACTGTGCTGCCAAATCTCTTTGCTGCATTCCTCCTTTTCTTTGTTCATATTCTTGACCTTATCTAACTCCTTCAAAATTCTATCCCTGTCATTTGCTGTTGTGATGGTTTGTAGCAATTGGGCCTTGGTATTGTTGGGCTGGGTGGCAGGTGCAGTATGTTGGTATTGGCCTTGTGTTGTGGTTTGGGGTTGGGTGTCAATGATCACACTGGGGGCTGTTGGTGGTCCTGTGCCATTTGTTACCTGATATTTACTCTTCTCCATTTTCTTTGGAGTTTAGCTCCTTTTATTTGAGTTGTTGTCTGAGTCCTCCAAATCCTTCTCTGGTTCCTGATATTTTCTGTTGGTGTCAATGGTGACATGGCCTTCAGAGCTTGATCACTCCTTGTATGAATCACTGTCCCTGCTTATGGTCATGTTGGTGTTCTTTTGGTGTCTTAATCATGACTAGTGGCTAGTTGATTAAGTTATAATATCTAGTCTATTAACTATCTTTTTTCACACCCTAAAACTTGGTGCTTTTTGAGCTTTCAGGCAAGAAAATCAAGAATTTCATGATAGCATTTTGCTTCTGCCAATGCTAGCTTTTTCTTGCCTGCTCAAAGCACTTGATGTTCTGGTCACTTCTTGCCAGGATTGACAAGACTTGCAGAACCATTCATCCATGTGAAAAAAGGCATTCCATATCTTTTGGATCTTTTGGCCATCGTTTTCACGTGGTGCATTATGCATACTTGAGAGATTTATTACTTCCTCTCTTCCAAAAAAATCTTGCCTATCCATCACCCCACAGTAACTGGTATGTATCTTTCCAGGGTGACCATACTTCTATTGTTACATGAGTTTGTAAATTACAAGTATTATCATTGATGACATAGATAATACTTAAAAACAACATAAAATACTCCTAAACCTATAAACCAAAAAGTAATAATACTTTGAGTACAAGTACTAATACTTGAGTATTTAAAGCACTGTAACTACTCAATAATACATAGTACAATACTACACACAAACACAAAGACATGCATCCACTTAGCAACTAGCACACACAAAATACAGCTTTTGTAAGAAGTAATAGTATGTTGACATTATCAGAACATAGATATGCTTCATTTTTAACCACTTCAAATTCCTAGAATTAATTTTGGATTAATACATAGAAAATACTCCAAATCACATTCATAACTGGCCAACTTTAAAAACTTATGTAAGACCTCATGCAAGTACTTTGACAAATGTTGCCCATTTGGGGATGACAGATATTTTTGTTAGTTAAAAATTCCAAACTGGCCCAGAAAAAAAATTAGAAACATTCTGGGAATGAAGGACCATTCAACAAAACTACCCAATTCAGTAGTAAATGACTTGGTGACATTATTGGAAAATGAAGACATGAATATTTTCTTACTCACTCCAATTTCCTAATTCATTTTTTTGAATGATAGCAGATAAGTAAGTACACTAAAACATAGTGGAACCAAGCTGAATTTCAAATTGATTTAGAAAAAAAGAAGGAAAAAGTTTCTCTTTATTTTGGGAATATAGTTCCAAACTGTCCCATTCAACGATGAACAGCTCTTTCCTGAAGATACTAATATTTTTTACCCTGTCAACATTAAAATACATAATCAACAACTATGTAAGACTTATAACAAGTATTACTTATTTAGAATGATAGTTAGTTTTCAATCGAAGCAGATTCAAAACAGACCTGAAATTTAGAAACACTCTGAAAATCAAGGACCACTTTACTCCCTTTGGAATGGTAAATAATCGTAAAAAACATCCCGAAGATATCAAAACAGAAAATTGAAACAGTAAATGATGACTCTATTCAAAACTCTTTTCTTTTTTAGGAATCCTGAATTGCATAACTCAGGGAAGTTAAATAATTAAAATCAAATACAGTTCAATTGCACCCACAACACTCCACGCTGCCTTAAATAAAAAAGTAAACAATAACCCAAATGAGCACTCCAAAAAAGATGAAAACACTAAATGAGAATGCCAATGATAACACCAAAAAGAGAGCAATTATCAAGCATCAACATGCATGAAACAATTTTTTCAATAATAATTCATATCACAAAGTTCTTGGAATAGTAGACCAATGTTTTCTTTGGATTTGAACACTGGCATTTTTCAATTTTTTGACCCTGATACGTGATGTCATGGGAGTTTGGAAGCTCTTGGGTGCAGCAATAGATCTGTATTCTGTACAATATTGGAACAATTAAACATTTGTGTATGCCTTCCTAGCACTGTGTGTTTCAAAGTTCACACAGCTGGATGAATTGGTACAAAATGACATTTGCATGTTCATTGATAAGTAGGAGTGAGGAGTTCTTCCAGGGCACCAGGGCAGGATACATTGGTTGAAATATTTTATGCTTTATTCAAGTGCAGTTGCACTATGAGATTTACTAAGCATTAGTTATGCTATAGAGCATCAACAACAGTGAGAAATACTTCCATTGTACTAGCACCATTATTGTCACAGACAATGTTGTCAGTGTCATTTCCATCAAATATTTTTCCAATATTCTCTTTGTAGCCCTCTTTCTTTATCCATTCTTCATAATGCCGAACCAAAGAAATGTCTCCATCATTGCATTCTCCATTCATTAATTTCCTTCCATCTCCAACTTCCCCCTTTCTCAAAAATTGAAAACCATTCAACCACGTGACACTCTTTGGTTGAAACGTTTGAGAATTTTCTCTCATCCAGAGAAAGTCGAAGGTAGGCAAAATCTCATTGTCCAAAACATCAATCGGGATATAATTAAGATTCAAAAATTTCATGATTCGTAAAATATGATGACGCAAATTTTCTTTCAGCCCTTCGTAAGATAAAAGAAGAAGCGGTCGATCATGACCACTGTGTTCAATTTGTTTGGACTTGTCACACTCGTAATTGTTGTCACTGAAACCCTCTGCAAACGACAGCAAATGATGCAACGGGGACCCGAATGCCACTTTCCCCTCCATCCAATCTCGAGCAAAAGTTTCAAAGTTTTCGGTGTAAGTTCCCTCTTTTTGATTGGAAAGATGGTGATAGAATGAAGCACAGACATCGGGGAGATTTCGTGTGACATAAATGAATTTACCACATGATGGTCGCAATGTTTGTTTTCCGTCATTGTTCAAATGATCGTTTTGTGTTGGCGTGTGGTGTTTGGGTAGCATATCCCATCGAAGGTGGGTATTGAACATTCTTCTTCCCAATCGATCGTGATTGTTTCTTACGCTTTGCGCCAAAGATGTGTGATCTTCAGACCAATGGGCATCTATTTCATAAAAGGGTGCAAAGTCAGAGACATGTTCGTAGATAATGTCATCAAGTTTATCGTCATCCCCCTTTCCCCCAGCTGCACAATCTACACCATCGGCGTCGACTCCCTTGGGCTTCTTTCCAGATTTTTTGTCTCGCAATTCAAACCGACGATTGGCCAAAATCAACGAAAGTACAATGTGTTGAGTCCAAGTAGTTCCTGATTTTGGATAGGAGCAAATGAAAATGTCTGTGGGTTGAAGGGGTAAGGATTTGCAGGCTTGGATGGTTTCGGGTGATGTTATTGTGAGGCGAGGCATTGGCGGAAATGACAACATTTTTCTTGTTGTTGATTGTGTCATGGTCATGGATTCTGTTGTATCTAATTATGAATGCTGGCGAAGGTTGGAGGATGGGGGGGCGGATGGCAGATTAAATGGCATCCAGGACGAGGTCGGCAACGACAATGACGATGAACTGTTTGCAGGATTTTATAGGTTGTACGATATGGTACTGTCCGTTTGCTACAGGGGGGGCAGTTGCTTCCTCAATTTTCAACCTTTTTGCTTCATTCT
>JALLOT010003884.1:0-10777 GCA_036939595.1 Thalassiosira livingstoniorum | reverse complement strand
ACCAAAGAAACCTTGGTTTATCTCTGGTTTATTGTTAGATGCAGCGGAGAGGGTCTCAAAGTCCATCTCGGAATGACATTAAACTTGCCCGCTTGACATGCGAACACCATGACATCCACCATGTGTTCCATGACAAGCCACCATTTTTGTCAAAGAGGACATCTCAAACTGCAATCCCCCTTGATTTGAACAAACTAAGTTTCACTACAGTTGGTTGTTGTGTAGCACCAGCAGGGTTTTCTGATGCTGATGTTGGCACGTCCAAAACAACAAAAAACTAAAGTAGGTGTCGTACCTGCTGGTACAGTGCTACCTTTATCCACCCACCATGATTCCTTTAGTTGTTGATTGTTGGTTGTTGTTTTAAAGCCCCACCACAATCACCTCCATCACCACAGTTCTACCTAACTGCTGCTAGTGAACTTGTCCTCACCAGACAAGCCCCAGCAGCAACAGCACTGATCGTCCCAGATGACAAATAACTCGTATTTTCCACATTGTGAACTCCGTCTTCAGATTTCAGATGTACCATTGCCCCAAACTCAGTTATGGTGCTTGGCTCTTGTGAAGGCATCCACTCAATTAATGTCCCCATGCCCCATGAGCACCCAACCCAGCCACTGCCTCTTGCTGATTGCTGCTTGCCCTCTTCTGGAAGCAGCACCATCATTTGAACATCCCAGATGACATGAAACTTGTATTCATTGCATCACGAACATCATGTTCGGATGCCACTGTCCACCCCCAAGTAAGTTTGGTTCTCCTGGTAGCATTCATCCTATGGATGTCCCTGTGGGCAACCCTCCTTGTCACCAGTTGATTGTTGCTTGTCCTCTTCTGACAGCAACTTTGCCAGTATGTCCTGCATGACTTAAAACTGCCATGTGGGGCAATGTCTATACCAACATTGTTCCGGCCTCTACCTTTGTCCTAACAAGGTCCATCGAGGCATGTGTGAGCCGTGTCATCATCTGTGACCAGACACCATGCTATCCCTAATTGTTCATTGTTGTGTTGGGGCAGCTGACATTAGCTTTTTGGTGCAAAAGCTAGCAACAATGACAAAAAATTTCAAATTGACTGTGTTTTGTGGGTTTTGAAGCCCCATTTTGTTTTTTTAGCATTCCATGACACCAATGATCCTCATATGAGGCCATTGTACCATGGCCAAAATCCTGTTGTCTGGTTTTCACTATTCATTGAACACCAGACTACAGAAATTTACATGTAGAAAAATATGATTTTTGGTTGCCCAATCCAAGGGCAGAAATGGTGGATTCTTTTCCATGCTCAATATTTTTCAAATTGTCTATTAAAGCAGCACCATCCTCCCATAGGATGGTGCACTTCTGTTTAGTTTAGTGGGCCAATTCCTTTTGGTTATGAAGAAAGCCATGAAAAGGTTGGCTCTCTAGATAAAGTGAAAATTATCTATAACATTAGGCACCAAAAAAAATCAATTTTTGTTTAATTTTGTTTTTAAGCCCTTTCTGCCACATCTGATGGGTGTATTGTCATACATTATGTACCAGAAAGGTTTTCGTGTTTTGTTTTCACCATATACTTTATCTTCTGGGGTTTGTTTGAATTTTTCAAATGATAAATACATAATAGCTGTGATGTCAAGTTAAAATTTGAAATAAGTTAATCTATCATAAGTATTGCAAATGTCGATCGAGTTCAAAGTTTGAACTATGTTTAAAAAAAATAGTAGTAGTATTAAGATAAAATAATAATCTGGGAAACTCAAAAATATATGTACAAAACATACTGAAATGCACACCAACTCTATATTATGAGTTATAAAAGGGATATTCAAGTGAATAAAAATAAGGAAATTTCATTGGGAAATTTCCTCATTACCCATTTCCTTAAGCAAAATTGGGGAAAGATTTTTTCTTTACCCGAGTAATTTACCAAATTCCTGGGTAATTCCCTGGGTTAGAGGAAATTACCTATTTCCTGGGGCATTGGGGGGAAACGGGTAAAATTAAATTCCCTGGCTAGCTGCAATGTTTACGATTAATTAAAATGCATTGTCTTTTGTAGCAAGAGAAATGGCAGCTAATTGTATTATTGAATTGAAAAAAGCTCTAAAATCTTCATAAGGTTAAGGCCATTCCCTTAATCCTGTGCAGGGCCAAGCATAGTTGAACTAGTGAGATATCAAGATAAGTGTGATACTGATGTAAGGAAAAGTTTGTGAGACCTATCAAAATGCCTCAATTTGGCACCATACTCTGTAATTTGCAAGTGGTAGAGTCCTCACAAAAATAAAAGCAATGGTTTTCAATGAAAAATAATAAAAAATATTTTCAAAATCAGAACCAAGAGAACAATAATAACAACAGTGAAAGAAACCTGCCTATGGACTATGAAAGGGTTTTATATATTGGCTCCTACAAAGTATTGCACATGATCTTCTCATTTTTATGACACCCATTAGCAAAATGCACTATGACAAAATTGTTGTACTAAAACTGAAATTCTTTAGTACTCTGATGCTGATATATGCACAAAAAGTACACCAAGGACAAGATTATGAAAAAAAAACAAATTCAGAAAACAGAAGATGTAGATATGGGTTTGATCATTTTGGATTCTGTGTAGATGGAACAGTCTCCTTGTACATAGTGGGTAAAATTCAATATACTTTTGTCAAAGAGAACAACAACAAGGCCTCGTGATGAACATCACAACCTGGTCAACACTTTTGTGGAACATGCAATCATAAAATGAATATATTATTAGACCCTTTTGCTCAAATTCTGTTCCTGCATTTTTTGAGATTCCAGCTGGAATTGGAGGTTAAAAGTCTGTCTGTACAACAGTCTCCCCCCAATTATCCAAGATTATTTTACATTGGGTGATTTCAAAGACAATGTCAATAGGTTAACCTTCTTTAATCCATACAATGGCACTTTAGAAGTAATATGAGCACCAACTGTGCATTCTGGGACTGATACTATTTTCCTGCACTTGTCACATGCAAGTGAGTGCACTGAAATAGTGGTTGGTTGTGACATGATGCTGTTGAATGGTGTGCAAAATCACTGCAACAAACCCATCAAATGATACACTTAACTCAATTTTTCTCATGGCTGCCACATTATCTTGATATTATTGCCTACATGGTGAACATTTGTTGACAAGTATATCCCTTGATCACTTACCAACCAATTAGGAAACAACTTTGACAGTGGGTTTGATTTTCTCCTCCACCAAGGTGGTTCAAAAATTAAAATCTTGATGAACTGTTGATAATGGGGTGATAATCTCTTAACAAGTGTGTGTTTCTTTGTGCGTGATTGTCTATATGTTATTTTTTATTTTAGTCTAAACTAGCTAGTTGGTTGTTGTTTCCACACATTGATATCTGTCTTTCAGACCCAGCATTAGAGGCAGGGGTGGTGGGGTATTGATGGCCACTCTTTTGGCAACTGACAGCATTCCACAGTCTTCTGAATGTGCTCATGGAATCAGCAGGCTGTCTGTTCCAACAACAAAAACATGAAAATATTGTTTTTGTTAGTGTTGTTTGACTTTTCATGCCTGTTTTTATTGATCTTAACCTTAAGGGATAGAGTGGAGCAAATGTTGTATGACAGTTGCTTTTTGTCACTTTTGGCCAAGTTTAATTTGCCTCTGAAAAACCTCCTCGATCTTCAGTTGTTTGTACTGAAGATTGAAGACCTTCAGTTGGTAACTAGTACTAGGATAAAAGGATCAAGACTTACTCTTTATAAAAACATTTTACATAGGTAAGAGTTACGAAATTTTGAGTCCAATAATGAACGAATTGATCCCATTTAGAAACGTGGGTGAAAGAGAACATGAAGCTAATTTACAATCCAAAGCATCCATCCAAAACCTTCGCCCAAGTCTTCGCCAACACATACCCTCCGCCCTCATACCCAGTATTGACTGATGATATGCCAATCGGTGAAAATTGCTACAAAGATATTGAAAAAAAAAGAGATGCAGAGGTTGTCATTTTTCCACTAATTTACACCGAAGCACGCTGAGGAAAGAAAATTGTACTCCTCGCGGCAATCAAATCGGCTAAAGGCTCGACAACTCCTGGAACAAATCCAAATCTAGTAAAGAATTTGTGATACGGCATATTTTCATCTTCTTCTCCCCTGTATTGGTTAAATAACTCTTCCCCCGCCTGTACATCAACTCCCATTGTCACTTCAATCGATCCATCGTCTGTATTTTTGTGTTTAATGTTGGGGTTGTTAGAGTGTTGCAGCATATCCAAAACTGGTTCGAGACGCTCCTCTTCCTTGCTCTCGTCGCCCGTGACTGAAACTGCAAAGGAGCGAGAAAGACAAATGACAAAGGCACCTCTTACAGCTTCTTCGAGACCATCGAGTATTTCATCTGAAGATTTCTTTTCGGGCTTTGGCTGCCATGGAAGACGGAAGCCCTCTTCGTCGTCTTCATTTTGATCGTCACCTCTGGCTTTGCGAATGACGGGTCCAATGATACCATTCAGAATTTTTGTTGCATAAGTTACCTGAATCATTGGATAATTTTGAACATGTGGATTGGATTGCATCATGAAAAACATGACCGGCATATATATTTTCCAAAAAATTACATAACTCTTCAACATTCATACGCCAATTTTTACAAATGGTCACTCACAGTGGATCTAATCTCCACAGCATCCTCATATGCAAGACTCCCCTTCAACAACGAATCAACTTCTTCATTCGACCAAAACAGCACATGCTCCTGCGCATTCCTAAACCTCTCCCACGGCAAAGTCCTCAAATACGGCCCAAATTTAATCTTACTCAACCTCCTCATCTCCGAATCATCCTCCGCCGAAGCCCCCCCTTCCAACCTTCGATCATACTCCTTCAAAAGCAAATATTCCTTGGCCAAATACCCCGCAAGAATGACAGTATCGGACCCAGGACCAGCCTTCTCCATTAAATTTTTGAAGGATGCCCCACATTCATTGTCGTTGAGGGCATCATCGAGAGTGATGCAGGATGGGCGGGGGATGCGGAGGAGCAATTCGCCTTGGGTGAGGTTGTCGCTGGCGAAGGCGCCGTAGCCGCCGGTGGCGAGTCCTCCGCGTGTGGAGGGGCGGATTTCGAATTTGGGTGAGATGTAGGCTCGTTTGTCTGTGGATGTTAGCCATTTTAGGAGGTCGTTGTATCTGGTTTGTGCATCGCTGGTGAGAGTTGTGTCGGATGTGTCTGGTGTGTCGGTGGAGGAGGCAGGTATCGGAGCCGGAGGGGTGTCAACTTCAATTTCTGTGGCGAAGAATTTCGTTTGGGGAGTTCTTGGTGGAATGGTGGTCACGCCGAAGTTGAATGCATTGGGTGAGCGGGGCAACTTGTTATTATTTCTGAGTGGGGCACTTCGTGGCTGATTAATTTGGAAGTTTGGTGGGTTAGTGAACGCCAGTAGGCATGTGGCAGATGCCAAAGACGGAACGAATGTCATGGTTATGTTGGGCCCTTTTTAGAGATTGTACTATATTCGGTCTGTGATCTGTGAGGGTCTGAGCAGTCTCTGAGGTCTGACGTCTATCTGAGGTCGGTTGTCTACCTACTAGGTACTATGGTACTTACTAACGCCAATTCTACGCCAATTAATTACCTACCTATGACCCTGCGTTTTTACCCACACCAAACTAAGCTGTGAAATCGTTCATTAAAGAGGGCAAACATTCATTTCAGGGGGCAGCACAAGGTGTTACTTCTGCTCAATAATCATCAGTAGCCAAGCCTGACTTGGTCTCTGGACTTTTGTTCTGCAAACACAAATAGCTAGATAGAAGAAGATCTTAATACAAAATGCCACTCATTTGGCCTGGCAAATTGTCCTTCAAGAGGTAATCCTTCAAGAGGTAATACTAGTAGTCTACATACATATGACCTCTTGAAGGACAATCTCAACCTCTCAAAGGAGGCCTCATACCAGCGTGTATGGTATGTATTACTCTAGGTAGATATATCTACCCACTCAAACACCTTGCATTTTGACATCAATTTCACCTGTGTCAATTCTTTTTTCAAATTTTAAATTTCAAATTAAGTTCTCCTATGCACAATCATGATGTTTTCTGCCACAAAATCTCTTGAAGGCTGAAGCAACCTCTCAAAGGGGGAGATCTCCACCTTCTAGAGGAAAACGGCCAAATGAGTGGTATTTTGTAGTAATAAAATAAGATCTAAAAGGTGAGCAAGCAGAACAAAAGATTCAACTAATGAGGCACAGACCAAAGAAGGAATCAAGGCCACTGAATTTCCTACATGCCCAGGAATTAATACAAAATAGCTAGAGTTAATTCAGTTTGGGGGTGTCCATTAATTCTTTTTGCCAAAGAAAGCAAAAGAAAAAAGTGCCAATCAAACAATGTTCTGAAACAGCAATGTAAAAACAGCTGTTGTTGATGTCAATCAAGACCAGCAACATTCTGTCAGCAGATCAACATCAAAACCAATGATTGATTGGAGCTCACTTCTTATCAAACACCTAAAACCAAAAAGAGTTGCAAAGACCAACCTTTGGGTGAAGCCATCAGTTGCCTAACTGCCGTGCTACCACAACACGTCACATATACAGTTGACATTGACACGCAGACAGGCAATTATAGAGGCTAAAACGACAAAATCTTTTTCTTTTTTGCATATGTCTCCCAACCATTATGGCTACCTACATTCAACTGACTGCAAAACACTCAGAAAAGCTTCAAGAACTTACCAGTTCAAATCAGCATACACCAGGGAGTGAATGCAAAATTTGCATATTGCATTGGGGAAAATTGTAAACTTTGAATTTTCCTAAGCTGATTAGTACTAAATTTAAAAGCCCAATTTGTTCACAAATCATGGTCTTTAAAATAAATTGACTTTTCAGCAAAGTTTAGATATGCAAATTTCATGAGTTAGTTGTCATAATACTTGGAAGGCTAGGTGCAATGTAGGTTTTCCATAAATCCCATTTTGGAAAATCATCAGTAGCCAAGCCTGACTTGGTCTCTGGACTTTTGTTCTGCAAAATCAAAGAGCAAAGATGAGATCTTAATAAATAAGGATCTAAAAAGAAGGAGCAGGCAGAACAAAAGATTCAACTAACGAGGCACAGACCAAAGAAAAGATCAAGGCCACTGAATTTCCTACATGCCCAGGAATTAATACAAAACAGCTTCAGTAAATTCAGTACAAGGGTGTCCACTCATTCTTTTCGTCAAAGAAAGCAAAAGAAAAAAGTGCCAATCAATCAATGTTCTAAAACAGCAATGCCAAAACAGCTGCTGCAGATTGCAATAAAAATCCCTGTATGTACTTTCAAAATCACTAAATTTTGCCAAACACCAAATGTTAATTATACTAAAACCCACAATTTCAAATAGTCACAGTTCTTAAAAATAAGTAGTAGTCACTGAATAACTTAGTCACTACAACAACACAGATCTTGAGCCATATATTTAAAATAGTCAACAGTGTTAAAAGAAATAAGAATCTACTCATGATAGACTTCAATACCTTGCTTTTCCTTATGTATGTTCAGAATTTTACTTCATATTTTCAATTCAAATAGATGAACAAATGATTAAAAAATATCTTTTTCACAAAAATTGGTTAAAATTTCCTCCAACAAAGAGTTTTGGGTGTCTTTTACTTTTAAATTACTGGTAAATTCATTGCTTTATTTATTTTCCCTTATTCATCATGTTTTTTACTTTTATGCTACTGTACGTTTGACTTCAATTGACAACATAGTTACTTGAGGCCCTTAAATCTGAAGGCTGGAAGCTATTGCTGATAGCATAACCACCCTATTCCATGGCCATATGTTTGGTCTATGGAATGCAAAAAAAATTTTGGTCATAGTCCATCTGGTTCTTCAGATATAAGGGCCTCACTTAAGGAATCCAACATTTCATGAGAATTTTGAAGGCTTGTTACTGGGATAATTGAATATGATGCATTTCAAATTTCAAATTTGAAATTTGAAAATCAGATTTTTATGTTCATATTCATTTCCAGAATTCATCATTCAAATTCTATTTAGTTTTAATTTTGAATAAGATTGACCTCAAAGGACATTTTTGATTCTGGATGAAATTGAAATTGACCTTACAAGTGTAATTGAAATTGAAATCATATTTCAATTTCCATCCACACAATTCTACTTCATTTCAGTTTTTCTCTTCTTTTTTACAGGCACCATGGAATCAACTGCTGGACTCGTGGAAAGAAACAAACACGTTTACTCTGGTTACAATCATGTAACTTGTGTTTCTGGCTACAACAATGGAGAATACCTTCTGCCAGGGACTGGCCTTAGATTGATTAGGAGTGAAAGGCGTCTCGATCCAAATATTTTTGAAGTTCGTGATGAAAACAATGCCATGATTGGCTACATTAATATCCAAAGCAAGGGATCCAAGAGATTGATTCGGGCACTCGAAGGTATCAATCTAAACAATGCTACAATAATTGCTTATGTTTTGGGTAGTATGACAAGGATGAACCTCCGAATCAAGGTCCATATCAATGTTCGAGTGGCGGAAGCTTGTTCGTGGGGTAGGGCTTGGACTATATTTGCTAATGGCAGACGTATTGTGAATCCGCGGAGTAGGTAGACACTGAAGTTGTCTATGGTAATTGAATCAATTAATGTAAAGAGATTTATTGGTGAATCTACTATTCATTCCTCTTGAACAATAGAAAGTTGCTGATATTTCAATTACTTTGATATTTCAAATTCAAATTCACAGTAATTTGATTGCACATCATTACATTTTTCTTTACCAATGCTATCCGCCAAGTCATTATGGTTCTCCTATTCCTCGTTGCTTCTGCGAAATCATTGCTCCAACAATTAAGAACAAATGAATCAAATTGCTGCCATTACGATGACATGAAGTATTGCATCAGTTGTATTCTCACCAACGACCTCGGCAACGATTCCGATGATGCTAACTTGGAACTAGAAAGCGCAATTCGAGAGTGTGAGGAACAACTGAATAGAAACAGTAATGATAATCAAATATCTCGAACTTACTGTGTTCACTCAATTCCAATGCATCAGAAGCAGGCCTACCCATAACCAATGTTGTTGACCTAACTACATCAAGCAATGGATTTGATTCCATTGCCATAGCTACACCCGATACAGATGGTGATGCCCTACAAGTCCTTTCACCAGCCAACAACAATGAGGCTTCAGATGGAACTCCAAATTCGAAGAAGATGGTCAGTGGCTCCAGGCTGTTGGATGAGTCAGCTATGGATATTGAAACAAAAGAACAACCAAACATCAAGGGTAAGTGTGATGTGATATGATTGAATGAATATGGAAATCCAAAACAATACAAACCATAACTCACAAACATCTCTACAACCACCAATGTAACTATCGCCAACACTACAGTCAACGGCATTGCTACGAATGGCGTCACCACCAACCGCATTGCTATGAACAGCGTAATCGCCAACCACATTGCTGCAAACGGCGTCACCGCCAACACCGTTGCTGCGAACGCCAATATCGCCACCAACTGCATTGCTACGAACAACATCACTGCAAACACCGTTGCTGCAAACGCCGATACCGCCAACACTGTTGCTGCGAATGCCGATACAGCCAACTCCATTGCTGCGAACGCCAATACCACCAACACTGTTGCTGCGAACGCCATCACTGCTAAAGCCAACGTCATTGCCGAATTGGTTTCTAACACCCCAACTGTCAAAACAATATCTGTAAAGCAAAAGAAAAAGGGATCATCAAATTTGACTTCAAAGAAACAAAAGAGAAAAGGCAAGCAGTACAAGTTTGTCTCACCAAGCAAAAGAAAAAGGAGTGGGCCAAAGCCAAAGACATTTTACATAGAAGACAATGATGAAGTAATAGACTCCAAACTCAATGTCTTCAACCATGCTCATCAACGAAGTCTCATTTCGATGTATTACTGTGGTCCACTCAATGCCCCACCTCCTGAGGAATGGAATGGTGAAAACAGAACAATCATTCAGATAATGAAGGCTTTGAGTCTAACAATAAATCAAAAGCAAAAAGTTGAAAAAGTAATCACAGAGACTCACCACTGTCTCTATGTTGGAGAAGTTTATGATCCTAGCTGCAAGTCTTGCCCTGGTACTACTGCCATTGCCGACGGGAGCTGCAAACAGAAACTAGTAGCCAACTACCACGAGAGCGGATTGAGCTACATGGAGACAACCATGCTCATCAACAAATGGTGCATCAAAAAAGACCACAACACCGTCACTCGATCCGCAGTTGTTACGTGTCAAGACAAAATGGTCAAGCAAGTCTCAAAAATTAATAAACGTCCACAAGAAAATTCAGACCCAACCAGCAATTGGGCAATCACCAGGTATCGATGGATGGCACAATTGTTAGTACGAATGAGGAAGCGAGTTGATTTAAGCAATTTTTTGAATGAAAATGGTGACTTACCCAATTGTTTTGACAAAAATTGGTTGAAACAAATTTTCATTGATGGAATTGCATGGTGGGACAAAGTTCACAAATATTGCTTCATCGGAGATCTGCAAGAGAATCAAACGGAGCAAGTTAGATTTCCTAGAAATGAAAATGGAGAGTATGATCCCAATGGAACTTACCTGGCTGAAACCAAAGTGTTGCAAGTTAAATTTCCGAATCAGATTCAGTTTGGCTTTGGTGTTGCGATGGTTGTGAAGAATGGCAAAGAAGAGGGTATTAGAGCCAAGCCATTTGATTATACAAACAAAAACATTGTCAGCATCAACCAATT
>JALLOT010003883.1:0-10782 GCA_036939595.1 Thalassiosira livingstoniorum | reverse complement strand
CACATCATTCAACCTTCATTTCATATTTCATTCTAAAATTCAAGCAGCTTAATCCCCAAACCCAAAAAAGGATGACCATCAACCTTCATGATATCAAACACCCCCCCCCCATTTCACATGTTAGTTCATGATGCAATTCCCAATTTTACATTTTTTTTGTCTATTTTCAATCACCCATTTTCACAACTCATGAAAACAATGTTGTATTCTACCTATTTTATGTAACAAACTACACTATCATTTCTCCTGTTCAAACATTATTCTGCTGTTCATTTCCCCATTTTACATTTAGTTTCTCATTTTGTACATTTTATGCAGCTCATTTTTTCATCTTTTGTTTTAATTTGCCCATCTTCTACATTCTCTGAAACTCATTTCTCCATTGAGTTTTCTTGATGTTATTAAATTAAAACAGTTGCACATGTTTTACATTTTTTAAAAGGCAACAACAAACATCATATGTTGGCACAAAAATGACAATGACAAAGAAGTTATGTGTGTTCAGTTGAATGAATGGATAGGTGGAGAGTGAAAATGGTATTATTTTGTCATGATTGACGGAGAGTGACATCACCACTATTGACATGCAGAGATTTGTCATAACTCAAAACTCTATGTTGTGAGTTTATCCACAATTTAGCTAGAGGTTTTGAGTCATGACAAACTGTTCTATATCAGCACATCCATGTTTGACAATGAAGGATCAACAATTCATTGGAGCACCATGGAAAAAAGATCCAAAGATTGAAAATGGTCCACTGTAAACACCCCATTGAACCCATTGCTCATCTCCCAATGGAAACAAAATAATAACCCCCAGAAAAGTTCTTCCATGAAAAACCCCATAACCATAACCTTCTTATTCCACCCCCACCCAGCAGTAAAGAAATACTGATCCAATAACTTTCCCCATGTTACATTCTCTATCCGCAAGAAAAAATAATGATATAATAGAAATTAAGTTCTTGTTGTAGACATTCCCCCATAGGATAGAAATGGTGTGACCTCTGCTGATGTTTTAGTGTCCAATGTTTGCTAGTGACCATTATTTGTGCCAGATGGGCACAGAAAAAATGTGGAGAACCAAAACTTGAAGTGGATGGTATAATGATGACAAAAGGTAACAACAATATCTGGTGCAGTGAGTACAATCAACAAAGATACCTGGGAATTTCAGACAGACAACAATACAGATGTGTGCACATAAAAGTTAGTATCCATGGGGAGAATGGACAGTTTTTGGCCATTTTCAACACTTAAACCTCCTCACAACAAAGACAACATAGCTCATGGTTGACTGGGTGATAATTTGCTTTTTTCAGAACCATAGATTTCTCCTGATATTTTTATGTGTGCCCAGTTAGAAGAGTGTATAATAAGGTGATTTGGATCCATATAACAGCAATTGAAGGCACCTTTCTGCAGGTCCAAGTCCACAATGTGCTCATCTCAAATCAACAGTCATGCTTGTGGTTGGTACTTGGTGTATGTGATCAGTTTTTATGTGGGATTTTATGCTTTGCAAAACCTACTTAAAATAAGTACAATCTCTAAAAATAGCAACTGGCAATAGGTAGTGACTGGATTCTATGTGACAGGAGGAGACAGAGTAAAGAAAAATGAAAAACTGGAAATTAAAGAATATTTTTTTGTGTAAAATTAGGAAAGTATCTACAAATGTGTAAATGTAAAATTGATGAATTGGCAGTTTATCCCTAAATGCATATACCATCATACCGCAATAATCTTGACAATCACCTCTAAAACATAAACTGCAGCACCACCTATGGCATTTCCAATAGACACTACTTTCCAGCAATCAATCAGCTGTTTTGTTGTCACTGTAATTGACTGATGAGAATTGAGGTTGTATGAAGCTGCTCAAATCTATGTGTAAATGTGAGCCTGAAATTGAAAGGCATAGGAAAATAATTCAAATATTTCTAATTAGAAAATTGAATCCTAAAATTTGACATACATTGAACAAGCAATAATGCATAAAATGGGGGTTAAATATATAAATAATTCAATGAACATTATGTATTGGGTGAATTCTTTGCATGAGCATTTTTTATCCTCAAAAAATTAACATCATACTATATTGTTAAAAACATGTATTTCAGGTGATAAACAGTAACATCATATTATCTTGATGAAAAGTTTCTTTCATGTGGTAATATTGCATCATGAAAGAACCATTTTTGAAAATTTTATCTTTAATAGAAAATTAAAATAAACACAAATCAAAGAATCAACGATTTTGGTATCATTTCTCTTGTACAAGGCCATTTTCAGCCAAATCTGGCCAATGCTATCAATAATAATTACTCTCAACATTCATATTTGAACACTTCAAACTCATAATATTTCACAATATTCAGTTTTTGATTAGAGGTTTCTAGATCTCCTACTTAATTTGAGGGGATTTGGTTTCAAATAATGAATTTATTGGACAGTAATTTGGGTTACATTCACAGTCCCATAGCCATGGCCTGGACCAGCCTGGAGTTTATTGCAAATACCTAATTCAAAAGATTTTCCCAACAGATGAATACTCAAATTTGTCATGTTGAAAAATCCATTTATTCCCTTCAAACAAAGGTGAATCATTATTTGTTGAATCACTTGTATCTATCAATAGATCATAAATTATTTGTATGTACAATTGGAGAAGTTTACTTTGATCAATCTATTGTGCTCACAAATAGGTCAATGAACTAACCCACAGGGTAAAACATAGATCTTAAACAACTGGATTTAATTGTCAATCCTATTTCCAATTGACCTATTATTGCTACTGATACAGACAAGAAACACTTCACAATATGTCATTGATGTACAGAAGTTGGTCAATCTGTCCTAAATTTGGTTGAACTTAGTTTGTAGTCATTCAATACTGTTGCAACTCAGTGTTTTGCCTTGCATAATAGCCACTGTCATAATGCTTATCATCATTCTCCAGTCATTAGAGTGTGTGTTAGTTTCTTCAGGATCTAGGTACTAATATGCAACTTTCTCTCTAATGTCTTCTTGCACTTTCCTCCAAAAGCTGCTTTGCTCTTATCATACCAATCCATACTCCAAGGCACCTTCAATTTTATCCTCTCATCTCCTTTGTTTAAAGACATTGATCTTAAGTGAATCAAAAGGGGTTTGAATTATGTGTAAGTATCTATCACTATGAAAAGAGCTTCAGGCAGTCTCTGAATGCACATGGTTATTTCTCCACTGCCAATTTATCATCTATTACACATTAAAGGATACATGCCTCTGTGATATCTTCTTGTTTTAAGTTTTAATGTCTAGTTCAAAAATTACACTACAAAGAATTTCAAATCAGGTATCATGTTATCTATTGGTGATTTTTCTTTTCAATTTCATCCCAGCAAGAAATTCATTTCCACTGATAAATTTAAATAATTTTTGTGTGATAATTTTGGAAAACTTTGTATCAAGAAACAAGGGTCAATTTTCATTACAGTTAAAGTAAGGATATATGTCACTCTCCTTTAGTCCTCTTATTAAACAATTTACAATTTGATTGCCTCAATGAACCCACCACTTAGACCAATTTGGATAATTCATTGTGGAACTCCACTGTCTCTACCCATGATTCCCCTTCTCTCACACTCACAATCACAATCACAACCTTTATAGACATTGCCAACTCCATCTGGGAAATTATGAATCACAAGGCAAGAATACTGCTCCTGTCAGTATGGGCACTGCTTTTTAAAATATGACTTGTTAACTGAATACCAATTTACCATAGCTTATACTTTTTTGAATCAAATTGAAGTGAGCCACAAACAGTACTTAAAGATTCACCAAATAAACTTGAGGATGTTCAGTTGACATATGATCAAATTTTAGCTTTATGAATTCTGTTGACTGAAGATAGAGAGTGCTCTCAGTGTTGGTCAAACATTTGACTGTACTGAAAACTAAAGACTGAATAATCATTGATGGAAATGCTGAAATATGCAATGGATATCAAAACAACATGCCATATCAACCTTCAGTATGATATCACTGTCTTGGTTAAATATTCCACCTCCAATTTCTCCCCTCATTCCCTTGAGTCCACCTGATCATGCTTACATGACTTTCTTGAGGGTCTACTTCCAACTTGTGTTGAGGAACTGGTCCAAAATTCTCTTTGGAAGCATGCCAGCATCTGCAGAACACATGAATGGTTTGAACTATGGGTTACCACATTCATACCAGAGACATGTACTCATCAAAAATGCTCCTCTAAAATCAGGATCATCAATCATCCCAAGACAACCATGGCAGCAGCATCACCAGCACCAACACTGATAAGAAGTCGCTGGTTTTAGTGAGAAGCTCCCAAAATTTTAATTTTAATGTAGATATCAATTTGTTAGGCAGATTGCTAGGTGATGTCAGATTTGCAATAATTGCAAAAATGAGGTCATTTTTGCAATTAATGCTGAATCTGTCACCACTGCTCTGCCGCTCCATTAAATTCAATTCTACCATACCATATACCATCAGCAGCCTAATGAGACTCCGTATTTGTTTGCCAATGCTGTCCAACAATGTCTACTCTACCATCAATGACTCCTAACCCACGGCACTTACAGGTAGGCACCTGCAACTAGGGGGCGGGGTGCACCACCCACCAAATATTTTGTTTGTGCATAACATCTCTTGGTACAAAATCTACTTACATACAAAAGATTTTTTAATCTTTAAGTACTACCCACTGAGCCCACATGGAATACAGTGGACAAGATCCCATCAAAAAATTTGCCCCCTAGTTGTAGGTGCCTACTTGCAGGCATTTTGGCTCCTCCATCCACCTTGATTTCCTAACAGCATGGACACATTCCTTTATTATCAATGAAAATCAGCCTAGTTGACCTGGGCATCACCTTTTATTAGAGTCAGTGAAAAGTTGCTTGGGTGTTGCAAATAAAAGCATCCAGGAGCCCAGGAAGTGGAGAACAATAGGACAGCCGGGGCCTGGAAAAATTGAAATGACAACAGAGACTTTCCTGCCATGTGCATTAAAATCCTCATGGTCACAATGATTTTTAATAATATTATTATTGGCTTACTGCAAAAAGATAGTTTGGATTGGATGCAATGGTGATAATATTAACTCAATTTCAAATTTCAAACAATATAAGACGCCTATTGTTACTTATTTCATTGTGTTGACCATTGTATTCTTCCCAACTCTGGTTGATCTCACCAGAAGACCATCATGCCATTACTCCATGACAAGAATGATAACTGTGGTTTGGTATGTTCCCCTCTTTAAAGAACAATAGTGTGAACGTGGCAATTGTTGGAGTGACGCTGACTGCCCAGCCAAAGTTGGATGTGGGACATAACAATGGTACATGAAATCAAAAAGAATGTTCAAATTTTGGTAGAGTCCCTCCACCAGCAACAAAGTGACAATGCTATAATGACATAGGAGATTTGGAGCTTATGTAATATGATGGGTGGGGTAGAGTTGGTGTTGGGTAGCTAGTTGGTTCCAAAAAATATGTCCCTGGTTGGCCTTTGGTAATAGCAACATGCCACACAATGAATGGTCTCATATTATCAGAGACCTTGATCCCACAATAGTGCATGACTATTTAGACAAAGTTGTTTGTGGGCAATTTAGATCTGGTGGTGTGTATGAAGAGGAATCATCTTTCCTCCCTCTATTCTGAGGCATCACCATTGTCAGATGATGAATTTAAATGAATTTTGGGTTCTGCAAGCATGAGCAAGATGGGGGTCTCCTAAGATTTTTTGCTCGATATGTTTCTACTGGTGATATGTAAAATGAACGCGTGTTAATCCCCAGATCATGCTATATATTAGTTAGTATGTACGTTTAATACCAAATTAGGGATACAATACAATGTATCTACCACCTTGTAATAAACAATTAGTACAGGAAAACCCATGCCAAACTATCTGACCATGGTGTCCAAAATACAACACAGCTACAATTGACTCAAATCATCAAATCATCAAGTTCCAACAGACGTATCAATTAACTAACACTGTTTTCAAGTTGATACATCTCTCAAAACTCAATGAGCTGACGTTTTGAGTTAATTATCCTACTATTTGACTCACCATGGTGACGGCAGCAAGGACGGCGCTACATGACAGTCGTGATCGTAGGCTTGTTTCCGCCGATCTCAATGATTTCCGCCGGCAATTTTTGTTTGCTTTGGCGCATGTATTGTTACATTTGATCAAACCAGTGTGATTAACACTAATGACTTGCTCCTCGAAACAAAATTTGCTACCGCCCCCCTCAAGTTGCCATCATCATTGTTGTCCCAAATTCAAAATTTGGGCTCTATTTTAAGGTAGATAGGTTCAAAGGTATTGTAGACGCTGGTGCTTTATTTTACATATGGAGATTTTGGTACAAAAAGGGAATAAAAACAACCTGGATTTTAGGAGACCCCCATCTTGCTTGTGCTGCAAGTGGTGCTTTGTGTTGTGTTTTTGGTGTTGTATGTACAGGTATTTTATGCAATATGATTTCTACCAGCAAAAAAAGCAAAAGCAAATCAAGAATGGTTTTCCTATATACAATTGATACTTCATATATATATATATGTATCTTCAATATATTTTTATCTGGTAACCCAGAGTTCTTACAATTTACAGATGACAGACAGGAAACAGCAGACCTGCTGTCCTTGTTTACAGCATAAGACGACGTCTTCTACAAAATCTATGACATTGTATAATACGACATCTAAGAAATTTATGACACCTACGACATTTTCTACAACATCTACTACTTTGACTACAACATCTATGACATTTTCCATCATCGTAGAAAAATTTACAACATTTACTGCATTCAAAACCAATCAATAACTTGCTAAATTTCTATCAAAATACTCCTATTAAAACAAAATTAGTTTCAATAATCACTGATAATCAGAAAAAAAATAATTTTTTTAAAATTCGGTCACATGTCACATTACATCACGCTAAGAAGTTTCAAGGTCATCAATGTGTGATTGTTGGATATGAGCGTGACACTGGGATGTTCCGGCCGTTCCGGCTAAGGTATGTGTTCTAACTCATGGTTAAACCGTTAAATGCTAGTCAGACGATAGTGATAGTGAAATTATAAGCTCTATTCTCAGTTAAGTCTAACTTTTTCAAGTAGTCAAACATCAAGCATGAAACGTGTATTTAATCCATGATACCTGGACATAAAACACTCCCCTCAATCCAACCTACACAGAATTGGATTGCATTTGCACCAAAGTGAATGGAAGTGAAAAATGAAATAAAATAATGAATCCCAAGTGGTTAAACCAATCTGGCTTCAATCCACTTACAACCCATGGTTCGGGCAGAGCCCTACATCCATGGAGTTCCAACATCCCAAGTGGTTCTGGGCATAGCCCGTAATCCACTTAACTCCCCTGTCCTCCACAGGGGTGTGCTACATCACAAGTGATGTAGCAGCATTCGTACAAACCTCCACCTCTTAATGCCAGAGGGAAGGCATTTGGTCATTAGGTCTGCAACATTGGAGTCCGTCTTAATGTATGCAGTCCTCCACTCGTCCCGTGCACATCCTTCACGTACGTGGTGATACGCCACGGCATTGGATTTCTTCTTAAGTGTAGACGTAGGTTCCGTAGTGTTGCATAGGACTGACTAGTTATCCCCAAAGACATATGCATGTTCTTCGACCGGGATTCCCATCATCCTCAACTTATATCGTAACCCGCGCACGTATTCGGTGGCATGTTTCATAGCCATAAACTCCGATCCAAACGTGCTCGTCTCACAAGTAGATTGTTTCTTGCTGTACCAATAAATGGGTGCAGAATTCAAGAAAACTATGAAGCCAGATCGTGATCGCCTGGTCAGCATGTCACCGGCGTGATCACTATCCACGTACACCCGAATAGTAAATCCTTGACCACGTGCTTCCGGCATATTCGGTGGTAGTTCTTCCTTTGCGTCCCCATAGACACTGTGGGACCAGCCAAGCTTTGGAAATGCAGACCTGTCAAACTCCACGTCACTTGGATCAAATACCATCTCTGCATTGTGGTGTTTCTTAAGGTAAGCAAACACGTGATACAGTTGGTCAAGGTGGCCACGCTGAGGAAGAGCCAAGTGTGATGACATCATTGAGACTTCAACATTGATGTCTACTCTTCCTAGTTCGACAATCCACCGAAGTACACCGATTAGGGAGTGATAGTATGAGGCCTCTGCTGGAGGTAGCTCCTCTGACGTGTCAATCTCCGGTCGGTATCCACTGGCCAATGGGGTGGGTGCTTTGGCAGGGAGTTTCTCTCCTTTGGTCTGGAGATACTCCTCAACGTTCTTTACTGCAGACTGTACGTACTGGCTTGAACCAAAGGCCCATGCCTCCACGCCATTGTCCATTGTTACTTTTCGCATCTTTCCACCAAGGTATTGTGAAGGTGGTCCAATCGACTCCTCTTTCAGTTCAAAATAGTGGCCAATTTCCTTCCTTAAAATGCCTTCTCCTCGGTGGCTCACTACCAGGCAATCGTCCGTATAAAGCAGGACATATTCCCAGTAAGCTGTTCCATCATCTTTTGTTGCTTTCCTTCTCCACACATCGGGGTCCGCAAGACATGACTCAAAGCCAAGTACATTCATGCAACTCCTCAAGTGGTACCAGAAGTCCCTTCCAGCAACCTTCCCACCGTAGAGTGCACATCTGATAAGTGCCACTCGTCCAACATTTTCCAAACCAAACTCTGGACCACATATGATGAAATGTTTTTTCAGATGATGAAGCTTGGAGGTAAGCATTGCGTATGTCAGCTGCCATTACATCAATTCCATTCAGGGCGGCGTATGTCAAGGCTATCCTGATTGATTCTCTTGACACCACGCCTGCACAGCTAGACCAATCAGGGTCTGGCGTACGGTGCCCGTCTTTCACCCACCTTGCCTTTCTAGTGAAATCCATTTTCACATCAAAAACAAGGTGGCCACTGGACTTGGTCCAGCCGGGAGGTGCTTGTTTTCCATCCTCCAACACCTCGAATGCCATGGAGACATTAAACATCTCCTTGTCAATGGCATCTTTCCAGAAGGTATTGCCGTTTTCCCTGTCAATGCGAATAGCATCTTCGATGGAAGTGGGTATCTCAATACCATACTTGTGAGACTTCTTCCTCACACGAGTATTCACCACTGAAATGATGGCATCACGCTTCCGCAGCGTGTATGGGACCCACCACGCAAACGCTGGCTCCTCATCTATGCCATTGGCCTTGGCATATTCAGCCACATCTACTGGGTTGGATTCCTTCATAACTTTTAAATCCACCCACTGAGATGATCCGTTGGTCCATTGAACTTTCAGCTTCCAGCCAACGGTTGTTTGACAAAGGACCTTATTGCCACTCTGTCCAATGATGTATTTGTTTTCCATTTGAACCGCATTGCCTTCACGTTTGTGTCCCACAATTTGTTTCATTGTTGTTGAATGGAATCCATCAATGTCAACTTGTGACAACAAGTTCTCAGCAATGGTATTAGCTGCGAATTGTTTCACAGCACCATCTGGGAACTCAACGTCGTAGACAATGGTGTTGAGCAAGGGGTTTGCATCATGCGTTCCCATGACCTTGCCATCATCATCTACAGACCGTCTGACCACACAGGCCAGTTTCTCACTCTCCCCTTGAGGTAGGAGGACCTCAGCATTTATCAGGGCATCCGAGAGTGATTGCTGAATGATGGGCTTGCCCATGTTGTTGGTGACATCCGCCTCAGGGACTGTGATGGGGACTTCTACCTCATCCGCATATGGCTTGTAATTGTCAGGGTCTTGTGGATTGGGCATATCTCCATTAGGCGGTAGGCTGAATGAGTCACCCAAAATGGAGTGAATTGCCTCATCAAACTGCTGCCGTTTCCTCAACTCCGTCTCATTGGAAGGTGAGAGTTCATCTGCCGTGAGATGTCAAATTGTCCGCCGTGGCACAATCTTCCCATTGACTTTAAGAATCCACTGAGCCATTTTATTCCCTTCGTTCTGACACGGGCCAAGGCACCTCCCCAAAACTTCCTTGGCAAAAGGGAAGCTCTCAGAGCCATCTCTGAAATAGACCCACTCATACCATCCAAAGTTGCAAATGTTAGAAATGTCACCCTCGGTGCCAAAAGTTGCCGTGTGTGGATTCAATCCCTGCAACTGAAACATTTTCTTTGGTGTCATGTTTGAGATTAAAGCCCTCCATTTGGCGCAATAGTCCCATAGGACCAGTGGGGAGTGGGTGTCCATCATATCCTTCCTTACACTCTCCTTAAGGAGCCCAATTTAGAGTTCTGCAATGTTTGCCCATTGGGTGCTCTCCTCAAGAACTTTCAAGATGGTCCCAATTTGATTACAAAATGTTTTAACCTCTTTCGAAGTCTGAGACCTGTGGGGGTCAACCAACAGTTGAACCAGAACCCCTACTTTCTTAGCAAACATGCGGAGTGCCTGATGGAATTCCTTAGGAGAAGTCATTGGGACAAGGAATATATAGCCTTTATCGGACACAAAAAGTTGCATGCATGTGTAACCCTGGACTGACTTTGCCTTTGACGTCACAAAGAAGCAATCGGAAAAGAATAAAGAGTCAATTCTCTTGTACCGTAACATCCTATCATTGGTACCAAAGTTGCGGGAGAGAGAGGAGTTTGCATCTTGCCGATTGAATTGTGTGGTAGTATCAATGGTGCGCTGAGCTGCAGAGTGGTCAATCCTCCAAATTTTGGAAAGGTGATCTG